>WBNO01027978.1:0-11681 GCA_013400575.1 Peucedramus taeniatus
ACTTTAGCTAAAAGGTCAAGAGGATGGTACAGGATTGAAATATTGGTTTGTATGAAGGGAATCTGAGGTTTGAAACACATTTTCATATAAGCTAATACTGCGTATCAAAGAATCACTGAGGTATGGGAAGACATAGCATTTTAATAACTAGGGTTTGTTATCTCAGGTTAAAACTGACAGACATCATTCTCTGATTATTCCTGATTCATATTTGTTCAGAATGTCTTTTGCAACTATAAAGATGAGAAAATGGCTTCTTACTTTCAGATGAAGATACAACTGCAAACTTCGACTTGTCATTTTCATAAAGAAATGCCAGTCAGTAGACTGACACAGGCAAATTATTGTGCCATGTAATTCAAACATGAGTTTCATGTAGGTCATGTAATTTGCTAAATGTTCTGTCAGTTTACTAAGTGAACTGGCAATCTAAATTCAACTTTTCTATTTTTAGTACCATGGACTTGAATAGAAGAGTCAGGAGTTATGCATTTGCAACAAAGATTACCATGAAGCCTCTCTTCTTGCAATGAATCAACAATTGTAGAAGCAGAGTATGTATAGAAAACTGTCAATTTGATATGCTGTGTTCACATCTCAGTCTCATATTTCCTCTGTGATTTCACTTCCAAGAACAACTTCCAAACAAATTTGAAATCAAAAGAACATCATTCAAGCATTCAGTTACATTTAAAATCAAAGACATGCTTTGCAATATTCTTGCAAGTTATTATAGTATATTTTAAAGAAACAGAGACTTTTGTCTGAAGATATCTCAGAAGAAGCAGAGATGTTTTTCGGAGTTTACAAAACACTTGAAAATAGTGCCTTGTGTCACAAGGAACTCATTTATGCATAATACTTCTGGGTCAAATTTGTAAAGTCATTGTGTTTGGATGGCTTGCATTGAGAAACTGAAATGGTAGTAGAATTGAATCTTGGCCTTTTGTATTGATATCGGTCTTCTCCTCCACATCCAATTAATAAAAATTTTTGTAGATTTCTCAGTTGCATTGTGGTGAACACAAAGATTTTTAAAGTGAAAGATAAGAGTTCACTGAATGTTATTTTGTTCTATTATTGCTGTTTGTTATTATTTATTATCAGGTTTTATTATTATGACTTTAAAAAATCATCAGGAAGAATTATATTTGCTATTAATGCATCCAAATAAGCTAAGTAATACTAATTATTTTTTTTAAAAATAGCTTCTCTACTTTAGAAAAGATGCTGCTTTTGACAACATGCCTGAGAGTTCTTCAGTGTTAATGAAATATTGATGGCTTTATTGTGTTACGTCTCCATGAAAAAACACAATGAAATCCACTTAATGTCTGGTATTCAAAGATTGTTTTATTTTATTCTGTGTTTGCAATTAAAAGTTTCAGGCTATTTAGATGTTTTTAATACAGATTTATCATAATAATCGTGGGGTAGTCCCTGCCACAATATATCCAGCAGAGAGGTATTTGTGAGGATTAAAAGCTGACCAATTTTGCTTTTGAATATGGTCAATGAGAAGCATTTTAATGAATGTAAAGCCTAAAATACCTAAATTCTCACACTTAAAGGAAATATATTTCTATTTAGACAGACTATTCACAATAGTATCTGTGAGGATTATTGTTTTTCACTACTGCTCTTATTATCAAAAGAACACAAGGAAATTGCGAATTTCTTATTATCTCAAATATTCTCAGAAAAATTTATCCTAGACACCTTTTGGCTTGAGAAGAGTTGGCCTGGGTTTGAAACTGATAGTGCAATACAATGTCAAGATCTTTGCTTGTCTCTTAAGAGCTGTGCTTTGCTTCATTGAACTACATAAAGGGCAGTCCTATGGCTTAAACCTTGGGGTGAAGGAGGAACAAACCATTAGGTGTGTTGAACTTTTCATTTTCAAATGGCTTTCTGTTTTAAGGACAGCAACCCACTCCAGCTGCATGTAGCTTCAAATCTTCATACAGTAGGCATTCAGATCTGACATTAATATTCGTATATCTTCCTGAATGACAAACCCTAGTAATCATTGCTCCTCCCCACCAGTTGCCTTTCCTTCTGGTTCCACTTCTGACCTCTGAAAGACTCTTCTGTTTTATCTCCCATTCTACATCACCTATGTAAAATAGTGACAGCTATTTTTACAAAAAACATGGACTGCATTAAGTCAGAAATTAAGAATAAACTAGGAAATCAAAAGGAATTTGAATTCTTCATAAATAAATCGTTGCATTCAAGAACACCAAAATTAGCTACAACCTACAGGAGTGAAACAATTTGTATACATTTTGATTATTTTATTCTTCCAGCCGAGTAGTGAGATGCTAGCTGGTACAAAAAATTCTTGACCACAGCAGGAGACAATAAAATACTTGGATTTTTTTTCCCATATATATATATAGTTATTCTGTGTAAATCTATATGTAGTCTAAATTAGGTGCTTTAGCTGAAGTGATTGTAATAATAAGAAAAAAAATTCTTGTCCAAGTGATTGAATTCTGTTTTATTAAGGTGGCCCCAGACAAGTATATATTGCTCACATTTAGGTCAATAGTGTTCATGGCTTACTTAATGAAAGGGTGTGAAACAGATGTCACAGATGTCAAAAGGATTGAAAAGGCTTTCTTTCAGTCATGCTTGTAGGATGATATCTTTCTAAGATTTTCCTGAGAGACTACAGAAGAGATTGAATTTTCCAGAGAACAAGTGTGGGAGAACAATCCAAATAGCCATGGAGTGCTTATCTTAAATTATCCCTTACCAGCTAAACAACATGATTTGAATCACTAGCTTTATACTCATGTTTCATGGATTATTCGATTAAAAAATACTTGGGTGAATATTATTTTACTTTAGAGTGATCTCTTGTTAGTTAGTAATTTCTTACTGTTGGCAGTGTCTTACTGTGTCTTACAATGGTTTAATGTTTTAAGCCCATGATATTTGGTGTACCAAACCCCACATTTTTAGATATGTAACCTACCTCAACCAACAGAGCTGTGTGAGATACTGAAGGTAGTTATAATAGTTTATTGGTGTACCACATTTACGCAGGAAAACTACAGCTTCCTAATGGAAATCTCCTATTTTGACAGCTGGGCCTAGCTTTAGCAAATTGTAAATTGCCCTCATACACAACAAAGCTTCTACACAGCCCCTTTTAGTACTTATCTTCATTGTCTGAACAGTAATTTAAAAATCTAATCACAGACTACATTAAGTTGTTTTATTATGGTCTCATCCTTCTCCTCTCACTTACCAAAATCACTGTGCCTTCCCTGCTGAAATGCAGTTCCACTTTATGGAGGTGAGACCTGTATTTATAGCTCCCAGGTGTATGCCTTTTCATTTAACTGTACTGGCATACATGTGTGAATGTGTCTTGGCCAATAACCTGAATATTATAGTTATCACTCCAGAAATGCCTGTAAATGTTACATGTTTTGCCAGTGTCCCTATTTCCTTTCCAGTTTTCAGCATTTGGTGACAAGGTTTTCAGTAGACGCAGGCAAAAACAGATCACTATATGTGACTACTGGTAGAAGATCTGTTTATGCTTATTTCTATAGATCTATAATGTAGCTAGAGTTTAGGATATTGAAATTCTACTTTGATTTCATGCTGGCAATACTTTTAATAAAAACTCTGTTTTTTCCCTTCCACATCTTGAATAAGTTTTGTGATATCGAATAAGTTCTGTGATAGCAAAGCAGATCTGATGAAAATCTCCAAATTCTAATTCTAAGAGGCTGCAAAACAATGGAAATTTCTGAAGAGCTCTGAACAGAATATTCTGCCAAGAAAAATTGCAGACAGTAGCAAAGAAAACTTAATTTTCCCTTTGTGGTGTTTATGCAAGAAGTTAATTTCTTAATTTATTAAATAACCTCATTTTAAAGTGGTAAAGCCCAAACATTTGTGGTAAAACTTTCTATCATGAACAAAAAAAAAATTGTTGCTATGGCAACTTAAAATTCTTTAGACTTTGCTGCCTGATGTAACTTTCTAAACTTAGTCACTTTCACAAATTAAATATTTCAAGTAATAATTTGCGATAATCAATCCATGTGTTTCTGGGGGAAAAAAATCCACACTTTAGGATTAGACTAAAAATCTTTCTTTAAATTATTTATACCTGATGTAAATGGACATTTTCACAAACATTCATTCAGTTAAATGTTTCTGTACACACTAGTGTGCAATTGCAAACTAGTGTGCAATTATCCCAAGGTTATTTAGAGTTTCATTTTGCAGGGGAAAAAACAGCCTTTTATTGGAAGGAGCTACTTGGACTTTTGTTTGGTTGGATTTTTTCTCATTGTTTTTGTAAGGGAAGCACAGAAATATATTGAAAATAAGAGGAAAAAAAAAAATGAAGCTGAACTTTCACCTAGGGACATTTCCCAACCTAATCATTTTTACATATTTCCTGTGAGAGATTTTTTTGCACCCATATTGGCAGCCTCTACAGCAAGAGACAGTGATTTGTGTTTGAATTTGCAGGCAGGAAGTAATTTATTTTGAAGTTTTAAGAAAAAAATTACTCCATGACAAAATTTTTAAGGCAGCCTCCAATTTTATCTGGCAGACTGTAGATGCTGTCATCAGACAAAGGCAGTCTACATAAAATAAAATATATTTGCTGAAGTTTTGTAGGCACTAACAGAAAGACAGAGTGAAACCAATAAAAGTGGTAATTTTAATGGGAAATTCTAAATGTAAACCTCTTAGAAACAAAATAATCTAATATGATTGCAAACCTCCCATAAGGTTCTGATAACTGAATTTGGTTTTGTATGCCTTTTATTGTTGTAATGGTTGTCACTGTTAATAAACCTGGCTCAATCTAGTAGATAATAGTGTGACTGTACCATAATGCCTTATACATTTTCGAAGCTGCACATTAAGCTAATAATGTCATACTTCATGCTCTCACACAATGCAGAAAGTTACCAAGAATTTATGCAGAGCTCACAGTTATTTAACAGGCTAACTGGATTACCCAGTAAGGGGAGTCTTTTGTTAGCTGAATTGGTTTGGCCATGTAAGTATTTACAATAGGAGATTCCTGCAGCTGCAAGCATGAGTTTACTGCTGTGTGAGAGAAGGAGAGAGGCTTGTGTAGCCAATTAAGAGATGCAGGGTAGTGATTGCTCCAGGCAGGCAAAATGTCAACATCAATTTCAGGTTCCTCACATTAAACCAATCAGCAATAGACTTTGTTTCAGCTTCTGCTCTCTTGCAGGTTTTTGGTTAAATTAAATTTTATAGACAGGCAAATTGAACTGAGCCCTTCACCATTCTGAAGCAGGTTTTCTGCTTGTGCAAGTGAAGGTTAATAGGAAATGCAAATATCATATGCATACCAATAATTCTTTTAAAATGTTTCACCTTCTGCACTACCCTTCAAGTCAATTTCCTTCCATGTAGAAGTGCTTCACTTTGAGTTCCCTAGAGTTTAGCCATTTGAAAACATATAGGCATCATGAATACAAATTTTTTTAAGTATTCTTGTTTTTTTAAGTGAAACCCAAACAAGATACGTTGTCCAATTTCATTTAGCTACAGAGATTTGATGGTGTCTGTAATTTAATCTCGTTTCAGAGCAACTTCCCTTCCAACATACAGAAGTTATACTTTCCAGCTCTTCTATTAAATTTATTGTTGCTATAGGGAAACATCTGAGGAAGTGTTCTTCTCAAAAAGTGCTATAGGTATTACCTTTCTCCTAAGATGTATATAATGGGCTTCAAGGGTAAATTTTTTTTTTCAGACAAACACTATCTCCCAAGTACACCTGTTTAACATTTCTAGTGCTTTGTGTGCTTTTTCAGCCCTAATGGTGGTTTCCTGAGAAAACAGATTCTGGCTAGGTGGTTCCTAGCTCAGATTTCCACTGTATCCTGCAAGTGTGAGTCTAATTTTCCAGTGCAAAAAAGCTGAAAGGAAGATAGTGCATTCTTCCACAATTTAGCCCTTAGATAAATTTTTCCTTCTCTATTAAAGAGACAAGCCTTTCATCCTGATCTAAAAAATAAATCATTTGGATGAATCTGATCCAGCCATGCAGCAAGGCCATTCTATCCTTGTGGAAAAAAAAAAAAAAGAAAAAAAAAGAAGACTTATCCATTATATATTATGACAGTTTCAGGTCTTTGGACTATAATCATCACAACTGCTGTGATCAACCCATGGATGGGTGTCCTCAGGAATTTTACCATCAGAATTTTGAATGTGGTTTATCAGTACTTTTGCATGCTATGGATGCATCAGGGAAGTTGTTTATATAAACATGGGTAGCATCACCTTTGTCAGACAGTTCCTAAACACTGTGCAAACCTTCTGGTACTGTTGCAGATATCATAGGAGTGAAGTCTTTATTTGAAAAGGCTGGGCACAGATTATTTCTGCTTTACACTTCTTTGTCAGATTCTTTCAGAATCACAATACTTAAAGATTTATTTAGATTTTTGAATGTGGTATGATCAAACACATAATTTGATCACAAGATGATTTCTAGAAGAGAATTTGGAGAATATACACATATGTTTTTTCCATTCTTAGGGGTTGGTCTACATAAGATTATCTAAAATTTATGTCAGCAAAGTATTCTCAAGTGAATGATCACACAATGTTTGTACAAATGCAGGTCATTTTCTCAGTTTCTGGTGCTACGGCAGTCTGTAGCAGCCTAATGAGAGCTTAATGCTAGCCTTGTCATTGTTAATAATATCATGTTTTATTCTGTACAGTTGCTACCAAAGTAACTAAATCCACCAAGATTACGTTTGCTTGAGAGAAAAAAATCTTTCCAAATGTTTTGTTTTCTTGCTTGCAATATGAAACCAAATGAAAAACACTTACTTGTGAGTTACACTTCTTTTCCACAGAAGGTAAATACATGTTCTTTGCTCTAAGGAGCCTTGCCTGGTACATATCAGATTTTTTCACAATACTTTGGGGTATGCAACCTGTGTCCTCCATTTACATTTTAACTTCTCAGTATGAATGCAATGAAAATGTTATTCTTCTTTGGTTATCTTAACAGTTTTTGCCAGTCTAAAGATTTTGAATTGCTCCAGGTACTCCATGGTCCATGTGTATTAGCTGCTTGTTTGCAATGACTGAATAATTTGCCAATCAAAAGTACCTTATATTTTTCTACCAGAAGGAAGGATATGTCAGGGCTTAGATATATTTATTGGAAAGATATTTACCTGCTTTTAAATGTAATGAAGACTTTCCTTTAGAAGATACAGACACATTAAGTTCAAGAAGAAATTCTTGCTTCTTATTTTGTTTTTCTTTTTTGAGTTGGGTTTATAATTTCTTAAGGGGAGAAGAAGATGAAAATAAAAAAGCAGACAGGAGAGTTTTAAAGAACTTTTCTCATCAATTCAGGCTTCTCTCAGTCTGTTTCTTTTCTAGGGAAAGGGTCTGCATGCACTCCAACTAGTCTGAGCTACCCAAGTTCAGGACAAGTTAAAATAATTAAACATTCTTGCATTAATATTTGAGAATATCTTGATTGTCTGACAGTAAGACCATCCCACCTGGTATTATGATTCTGAGTGCAAAAGAGTATGTTTGTTATTGGGTTAAGGAAAATGTAATCCTATTCTATTTCTCACATTCTCGTAATCAAAAGTTCAAAACCTGTCTTGGAATGACTTTATCATAGTATTGTATCCCTTATCATCTGCTTTATGCCCAGGAAGGAGTCCTTTAACTTTAAGCTGGGTCCAAGAGAGAGGGGGAAACCAGGGAAGTTCTTTCAGCAGTCTGTGTTCAAACACCCATCTACTGTTTTCTCTCAGCTATGCTGTGCAGTGGGGAGAAAGTACATTCTTTGCTTTTAACCAGCTTCTTTTTGTTAGCTGAGGCAAGAAGTTTTCCTGGGACTGCTTACAGCATTTCTCCATTGACTTCTGTGGCTTCTGGAACTGTTCAGTTCAACTCCAGTCCGAGAACAGACAATCACTGGAGCCAACGAGGATGCCCTGGGATGCCACATCCTGGCTCCAGACCTCAGGAGAAGGCAAGCAGAACTCTAAATCCACCAGCTTTCTCCACAGCAAGAAGGTTCAAATATTAACAGTTTTTTTTTTTGTTGTTTNTTTTTTTTTTTTTGCTCCTGTGCCTGTGTGCACTCTGCTTGTTAAATAAATAGGTTTTTTTCACTTTCCACTAAGAAATTCCCTTCATAGGAAAGGGAGGGATTCATGGGAGAGGGAGTGCCAAAACCTGCCTTCGTTAGAGAAGACATTCTTTGCTGTTTTGACATTTCCTTCTCATTCTTGTAATAGTAGGCTTCATTGGCTCTTGGGCTCTTCAGGTAGGAGATCTGATTTCTAGAATATGTCTATATCTACCAAATTCTAAATAATCACTTGCATAGAATGTCTCTTCATCCCTGATAATTTCTCTGCACTTTTATAGTTAGAGGATTTTCTTCTTGAAATGGAGCAGCCAGAGCTATGCATAATATTCAAGGTGCGTACTTACCACGGACTGTTGTTTTCTGACTTATTCTCAGTTCCTTTCTCAATAATTTTTCACACTGTTTTTTTTTTTTTTTTTTTTTTTTTTNGCTTTTTTGTTTTTTTGTTTTTTTTTGTTTTTTTTTGACTGCTGGGGAACACTGAGCTGACATTTTGAGAGATAAGCAACTGTGGCTTTGAATTCTCTAAGTGGTAATATATAATCTAGAATCCACCACTTTCTACATGTACAGTGATGACTAACCATGTCTTTAAGGTTGACTCCTTTTAGTGAAAAATATTAATGCCTCCTTGCCCCTAGGTTGTTCTCTACACCATGATGACTCACCTCACACAGAAACATCTTTGTTTGGCCTTTCTAAATTAAACTTAGGTATTGTTTATGATTTTTCAAAGATATAGAATATAAACTGCAGGTCTTTTCTGCTTCAAAGATTCACAATTCCATCATTCATTTCCTGAATTATTACATTGCAATAGAAACATTGTGTATTCTACATTATATTTTCAGTAACTTACAGAGAAGAAATATTAAGTTTTGTTTTGATATTATTAATCACTAAGGCATTAACTTTCATTTTATAATTTTGTACTGTAACAGAGTGAAGTCTGTAATAACTGGCCTTTTTGATCTGTCAGCAAAAAAGACAACAGACAATTACAGACTTCA
The DNA here is from genome assembly GCA_013400575.1 of Peucedramus taeniatus. NCBI lineage: Eukaryota > Metazoa > Chordata > Aves > Passeriformes > Fringillidae > Peucedramus > Peucedramus taeniatus. Next base: position 9,172 of record WBNO01027978.1, read on the forward strand.
CTGTAATTTAAAATTACCAGTATAGACTCATTGCACAATAAAAAAGGGTATTTATTCATCCTACATAAATAACTAGAATTATTGAAGCATTATCCAATGCTAAGTAAGATATATTAAAAAAAAAAAAAAAAAAAAAAAAAAAAAAAGCCAGCTGATAAGAACTATATAAAAATTTCTGTACTTCAGGAAACCACCTAACCAATTAATAATTTAGATCAGGTGAAACTCATAACCCGAGATGTTTTGGCCAAAGATGAAAAGGAGTCTTCATATACAGAATACTATGCATGCAAGATTTGAATTTAGACTGTCTTTCTTATTCCCTTCTTTTAAACCAAAGGTGAGACCTTGAATACTCAGGCAGAACAGGAATATAAATGAAAAGCACAAGTCTGTGATATTGAAGCTGATTAACTTACCCAACAGGGTTTCAAATAGAAGAACAATTGAAAAGCCAATTGTGTTGTGTTTTAAAGAAAATAAACAACTTTAGCTGCCTTGGAAGTAATAGGAAAATATTAGCCAGAAGGACATTTCTGAACACAGAAACAAATTTCAGGGTTTTACAGGTAAATGAGTATTGCTGATGATACACAGCAGCAATGTGGACATTCATGGGGGAATTTCCTAACTTGTGGAGGGAGGTGAAAATGAACAATTTCTCTTGAATGTTCTCACAGATAAAGATAAGCAAAAAAAGAGCAGAGCCCTAGATTAAATTGTAGAGGGATAAGAGCCTAAAATTAGGAAACACAGGATATTAATTACAAAATCTTTGATGGTTCCAATGAATTTGTCCTACTCCTAAGAAAAAATATGGAAGTTATGAAACCATGATTACCTTGGCCCTATCTTCAATTTTCTGACTAATTTAGGCTTTCCAATTTCTTCATTAATTTATGAATGGGAATCTCTAACATTAATAATGTGTACATATTTGCATACATGTAGACCAATCATTTAATTCTGATTTTTAATAGGCTTCTATAAAATATGAATTCTACATATATTTTATCACAAAACTATGAGTTAGCTTAGACCAGCTAAATAAGCTGTGAGATTGAAGGAATGAAACAGATATTAACTTCTGCCTCCCTAGGGTCCAAAATTAAGCAGGAAGAGCTTGAGTGCTAAGTAGCAAATCAATTTGACTATTGTTTTGTTTAGATTGAAATAATAATTTTATATCTCAATTTTTTTTTAATTAGTGTTATTAATAGGATTAAAAAAGAAGTTGCCAAAAAATCTGACTGAATTCCTTTATGTCTACAATTTTACTTATGATGGAAGCTTCCCTCTGCAGACCTTGGAATTCTACTTAAAAGACAATAAAATTTCTGATTCAGAAAGTAATTTTTCTGTCTTTGAAATGATCCACACTTTTTTAGTTTTTCTATCTACTTTTCCTCTCTTAAACTTGTTCTTTCTTTCCTTGTTTGTGCACGTTTTCACTGTACCAAATAACTCTGCCATGTTGTAGCTATATTTCTTTATTCTTTATTTCCTCACTGTGCTGTGTGATGAAGTTGTTGAACAACACTCAGTTAATCTGTTACTGTGAAAAACTTACTCTTCATGAAAAAATTGCTTGATCTTGATTTGCAAGATCATGATCAACAGAAATGGAGGTCTGTAGGAATTTGATGTTGAGCCATTAGACAACATTGCTATATGAACAATTTTAATTTTTGTATATACCTAAATTATTATATATATTTACATAAATTCTCTGGTTTGTAGATATATATATATGCTTTAAGGGACAACTGGTGCTGGTATACTTGACCAAAATAAATAAAATGAAAAATTCATGTATCTATAAATGATGTGCTTGAAATGCACATAATAATTTTGGGAAACAATTTACAAAGCTTAGAATGTTAAATATCTTTTAGTAACAAGTAACGCCATGGATCCATCCACATATTGCTAAATACTGAAAACATTGCAGGACTCTTTGATAAATGTTTCTGTGCAGCATCTGAATCAGAGATGGGTATAGATTCAACGTAGTGCTGTAGCAAAGTGAAGACATCATGGCTAAAATTTACAAACTAACTTGTCCATATAATGTATGCCAAAAAACCTTAAAAGAGTATCTGAGAATTCTCTGAATCTCTAACATGAATAATTAATACAATGTGAAAATTGAAATAAATGCTAAAGAATAAGGTACAGGGGGTGATCCTAGGAATTATAAACCAGCTGGAATGCAAACAAGTCCTTAAAATATACTAATTGCAATGCATTTTAAGTGAAGTAACAGATTTTTTACTCTTTTGCATTGTGTTTCAATCACCATTGGAGCACATTGCTCAGAGACCCTGTGGAAGCCATCTTTGGATACTTTCATGACCTGACTTGGCAAAGATCTGAGCAACTGATCTGAATTCAGCATTCATCAACCACTGACCATGGTTCAGGCAGAAGTTTAGTCACAGTGAGTAGCTTAAGGATTGCTCACCCTTTCTTCTTACTTACTTGCTAATTTATAGAAAATTCTAGAGAAG
>WBNO01027979.1:0-29796 GCA_013400575.1 Peucedramus taeniatus
TCTTGTATGTTTTATCACTATTTGTTTCCCTGTGCTAATTTGCTGTCCTTGAGAATATATTAAAAGATGTTTGAAATTTGGGCACCAAAATTAATGCCAGTTAATTTTTTCCACAGTTACAGAGGCTGAGGTGAAGTGTTGCAGAAGGGCTTGAAGAAGCAGAAAAATACTTTTGCATATTATTTCCTCAATACCTTATACTCAAATACTGGACAAAGTAAATTGAATATTAAGTAATAATGCATAATTACACATCCAGAGAGATGATAATGAAGAGTAAAGTACAACAAACTGTAATCCAATCACAAAGGCAAAGCATGCAAATGAAACAATCAGGTTAAAGATGCTGAATTGGCAGCGTTTAATAAAGATTTATAAAGAAAGAATATAATTTAGCATAGCCCTAAAAAAATCTATTAGCAAATATAATCTCCCTGATGCAATTCCTTTTGGTACATGTTAATTCTTCCATTAACAAATGTCCAATGATTTTGCATTGAATATTCAAGGGAACTGAATCAATATTAGGGAATCATATAATTCCCTGCCAGAAAGGAAAGGATTCATTACAGCTACTGAGAATTCATTTGAACAGATGAAATAAAATATTGCCAAGTATTAAGTGATACAGGATCCAAGTGCTTGAGACCTATGGAGTTTTCATGGTAACCACTACCCCTGAATCTAGGACATATGATGTCTGATCTGGAAGCAGTCTGCCTCATTGCTCCCATCTTAATTTAGATTTTTCTTGGTTTCATTCAAATATTATGTGACAAAGTACAATACTTTGTACAAAGATTTACATATACAATAAAACAAGAAATAAAAATATTTTATATTTGATCCTAATGAAGAACCACCTTAGTCAGCAGTTGTGTGAGGGGCAGTACCATGCCCTGTTTCTGCTCTGAAAAGCTTCAAAAAAGCCTTCCCAACAACCAAATGACATCTTATTTCTTAAAATGAGTACAACTAAAGCACTTTGATGAACAGATATTGGATAGAGCAGATATATTGATTGATTGTCTTTGTGCACAGGTAAGATGAGCATAAGTTTACCTTTAAATTAACTTTGCTTTTCTGTTTAATTAAATGCAAATACAGGAGTTCAATATACATCCATTGACTACTGACATTCTAGAAGATCTAGCAGAAAATCTTTCCTCTTTAGTATGATTCTGTGACTAGATTTTGACTCATCACAATTAAAACATACCTAAGTAGCAACACATAGAGTAAAATACAGGTAAATTTAATTTTTAATTAGCAAAAATTACCAGAAAACATTTAGATTTTTTGGTGATTTCTGAATTATTCATACACACTGCAGTATGCTTCTCACCATTCATGAGTCCAACACAAAATAACCATTAATTACATTCTGAAAACATTTGCCATACAGCTACTTTGATTCTCTGCTAACAAGTAGCATACACTGTCTACTCCTTTAAAAATGTTTTGTAATCTGAGTTAGGGAAGGGCCTGCTCTGTAAAGTGTTGGCATTTGAGGTCTGAGCCAATAACCACAACTGATTTCCTAATGTCATCTGTGTCACAGTTACAGAGGGATGATAATTTTAGCTAGACTTCCAGCATTTGGATCCGGAACACAAACTGGTTCATAGCCAGCACAAATCTGCAAGCATTTAATCTTCCTGAGGGACCAGAAATTATATTAGCTGTTCACATATTATAACATTGCCAGATTGCAATTACTGCTGAAGGGCTCAACACAGGACTTGAGCCCCTTGAAACCCAAGAGCACCATAGAGCACCACTGCTTTGGGACTCCCCAGATGGGCTTTTTTCCCCTCCCTGGTGTTTTCAGCAAGTTTTCATTCCTCTCATTTCCTATTCCACACTTAAACAAGAACTCTCACTTTAGCACTTAATGACTAGGGAAAGGGGCGTGTGAGGAGCAGAGAACAAAACTAACAAACCTCTGCTAATTTAATAATTAAAAATTTTCCCTCTACAACCTTGTTCAGAGCAGCACTTAAGTTTCACTGAAATCTGTGGCTTTATTCACACTTTAAAGTTAAGTGCTTGGACAAGGGTATTCATACAGATAATAAACGTACTTTTCCTATTCCCATCCAGGAGTTCCAAAACATTTTTTTTTGCAATAACTAATAAAAAAAATAGAAAGCCTTTTTACTATAACAACAAAAGTTTTTTTGATTTTGAAATAGGATAGAAAATTTCTTCCTCCACTGAAAAGGCTAAGCATTTAGTCAGGAAATTGAAGATTAAAACCCAGATACTTTTGCTTCTGTTGCTTTTAGATGCCTGTATCCTGTACATCAGAAGAAAGAAAAGTGTTTCAAGACACTTTTTTTTATATTCAGCCAAAATTTACATTTCCTGGGCAGGAGGGAACAAAACAATCTGAGAAGGACTCGACAAAAATCAATTAAAAATTCTAGATACTGTTTTGTTTCGTGAGAAGGATTTTTCATTGAGCTAGTTTCCTTATAAAAACAGTCTTAGCTCCCGTAAGAGTTGCTGCATTGCTGCCATGGTGCATGTGTTTGATATTCTGCACGTGCCTCCTGCTTTTCATTCTTGGTGGGAAACAGGAAAATTCTGTGCTGTGACAGCTCAGCTATTTACAGTCACCCTGGTGTCACACACACACACACACAGAAACAGTTTATAGGTACCATCAGGAACAGCTTTCCTCTCCAACCACTGAGTTGCTAAAACCAGAGTAGTAATGTGCAATCACAGAGATAGAGGATCAGTGAACAGTAAGATATTCTGGCATTGAAGTCATTTTTCACACCTCTAGTAAAGTGAATTTATTCATCTGTGTCGAACGTTAATTGTCAAACTGAGTTTATGGACTCACAGGGCTTTTAAAAATACTTGTCATCAGAACATGTGCACTATTACAAATTTCATTAAAAAAATATCAAAGGCATGCCAAACTCTGTTTTTCGTCACCAAAAAGTAATGATCCATTGCATATTTATTTTTGCAGCCAGCTAATGAAATGCAAAGAAAAGTGACACAGCAATACCTAGTTGCTGAACAAGTACATATTTTTTTTCAGGATGAATAAAGTTCCTACAATGATGACTACTGTCAGACTTAGCCAGTGATCAGAATTCTTAAAAAAATCATCTCTCCTTACTGATGGGGAGTTTTAGTGACATTCATACATATGTATTTTAATAACCTGAGATCTCTGTTTCCTCTTAGATGTAAATAAATCACAGTAAGCTAGGGATCTTTAAGGTGCCCTTCACAGAAATATGTAGTATTTCTTCAAATAGAGATGGATCTCCTAACTGGTACATTTTTTTGCACTGTACTGTGGTACAGTGTGCTGTGGTAGTACTAATACTGTACTGTAGTGCAGTGTACAGTGTATTACATAGCTTTACATACTGTCCTAGTGCAAGACAAAAACTAAAAACAAAAGAGAAATACTTTCCTGAGTTAGAAACCATAAAATCATTAATAAATCTCAGTACATTTTATGCTCATAGTTATGATAGTATTCTTCTGTCATTGGATCTGGGCTAAAAACTCCATGGATGAACCACTCCAGCAATGAAACTCCTTTGACCTAACATTCAATCAGGGCTGTGGGAACAGGCCTTGGCAGTGTGCACTCTTTGGACTCATAGCTGTGAAAAAATAACACAGATGCAAGTTTGTGTATTCTTTTGTAGGCACCCTAGTCTAGCTGTAGGGCAGATTTCAAGTCCCTCAACTTCAAGGCAAATCAAAGCAGAGAGGAATAATTTCCTGCCTCTTTGACAGGGATACAAACTCTGAACAGAGTACAGTCACATTCTGCCTGGAAACTAACAGCTGCAGCAAACATATGGAGCTGCCATGGAAGAAAGCTGTTTGGTTTGTGGAGTGAGACCCTAATCAAAGTGATTGATGCTGGGTATGATGCAGAAATGCAGCAGATATCCCTTTTGAAGGAAGATACTTGAGAGATAAATACAAAATGCTCTAATAAATGAAACAGGCTGAAACACCTGTAATACCTCTAGGATAGATGTTAAAATCATTTAGACTTATATTAGCAATGAGTCATTTCCCTTAATACAAAATATAGACGATAAAGAGTAAAAATGGATCATTGGTCCAATATTAACCCTGACATATCTGATTTTTTACACCGTATTTTTTAATAGGATACAAAATAGGGTATAGCCAATGAATCTCTTGTCAAAGGCCATTTTCTGTTAAACTTGATGGCAATGAACATTAACACCAAAGAGTAACTATTTCAAAGTCATTGGAACTTTGCCATTGTTACTGAGGGAACTGTCTTTTTCTTTTTGAGTAATTAGCACAGGATATTCTGAACACAGAACACATAATTCCCTGCAATGAATCAACAATATACAAGTATGAGAAATCATGCTATTTTCATTTTTGCTACATGACAGTGGTATAAGCAATAGTGGTTGCAGTTTCTGAAATTCTTTTGAGTCTAAGAGAAAAGAGAGAAAGGGTTATTTCTAACTCACTATTTTCATGAAGAGCTGGTACACCCCTGTTCCAAACATGTAAACTAAAAATAGTAATTTTGGGGGTGAAAATGGCACAGGCTTGTTTTCTAAAAGAGTTTTGAATGCCTTTCATGCTACTTTTCTTTCTATACATCTTTTACTTATTTTCATATGCAAGGAAAATTGTAAATCATTATTATTAGATGCTCATTTGAGTGGGTAGGATGATACTTAAAACAGTATTTGGGAAAGCCATATTCAAGCAACATGTCTTTTTAGTTTCCAATATTATTTAGAATACTTACAAACTTTAAGTGATGGACCTTAATCTAACAATAAAGAAAATTGTATTAGTTCAAGTAAATGATTAAATAAAATCTCAAGGGCAACAGAAGCATTCTACATGTTTGAGATTGACAGATGGGTCTGGATCCAAGTTAACAATGTTCTGTGCATCCTCAGACTCTAGAGAATGACATCTATGCAATATACCCATTGCTCTGCTAGCAATAATATGTGAAGAAAAAAATACACATAAAAACTTTAGTAATTAAAATGAGGGAAACAACTTAGAAAGGACAACCAACTTATAAATATTTCAATTCACAGGAGATTTTTCCCAGTCACTATATCAGTTTTCAGCTGTCTGCAGAGAGTTTTCTATAAGGATGAACATGTTTTCTGTTAGAATACTCCAGGTGATAAAGTGACTGGCAATAACAACTTGTGCTTCCAGATACAGTAGATCTCTTTTATATATTTATGACATTTGGCAAATGTCCTGCTCTTAAAATCATGAGTGCATTTACCTCCCACTGAAGTAATTGAAAGCCAACAATTCTCTCGATCAATACAGCCAGGATCAGTAACTACAGGACTATAAAATTATTTCAGTCAAGTCCTTTCTTGTATAAGCAGGCTTTACGATAGATGAAACAAATTTTCTTTCAGAAGTATTTTAATTGCATAGCAATCTGTTTGATATCAAGACTTCTTTGCCATCAAAAGCAGCAAAGGCTTTTTGGGCAATCACTGAAGGCTCAAATTTTTCCTTGCAATAACTTTACTGTATACTTCAAGCAATTACATATAATTTAACACATATTACATTTTGAAAGGAAAGTCAATAGCTTGCCTATCATCCTAACCTTTAAATCTGATGAAAAATATCCATGACAGTGGAAATAATCCTGTATTTGTCCAACTATGTATTCAGGGACAAGACTACAAAAAGGTTTATGTTGCAATTTTCCTCCACTCCATTGCTATAAAGAGAATAATTCATTTAGTTAGGCAAATGCAGTTGCTGGTGCCCTCTCTGCTCACACAGTCACACACTGTCCTCACCTGAGCAGAGAGCAGGGAGACCAGCTTACATCCAGCTCCTCCCTTCACATACTGACAGCAAAGTCAGAATCCACACAATAGCTGGAACTGACCTGTGGCTGTGGGACCTAGGGAATCGTACCCCAGTACATTGCAAGTACCCTAGTACATTGTAGAATTTTAAGTAATATTATATATATATATATATAAAAGCCCTTTATACTCAAGGGTAGTTCTACAAAGTTTATTTTCTCCTACATGTAGCTTATAACTTTCAAAAAATGTGAAGAGTGTCTTACAGATGAATGTTGTGTTAAAAGTTTGTCTTCCATACATTTATTCTAGATACCCTTTAGACTTTAGATATATGAGACCTCTTGAAATACTGAAGTTTCACTCTACATCAAGATAGAAGCACATTCTGAGGAATAGTCATAAGCAGGTCAGAAACTCATGGGTAAGAGTCAGAGACCAAGGCAACAAAGGACAATCAGTGTTTGGAGTCTGCTGCAGGTTGCTCAGTCAAAGGGAGCCTGTTGCCAAAGCCTTCTTGCTCCAGCTACAGGGTCTTGTCCTGCTGGGGGACTTCAGCCACTTCAACCTCTGCTGGATAAGTAGCCCAGTGAGCTGCAGGCATTCCAGAAGACTCTGGGTTGCATGGAGAATAACTTCCTAAGCCAGATGACAGGCCTACCAGAGGGGATGAAATACTGTAATTTAGAAATATGAGGGAAACTTGTAATTCAAAACTTCCTTTTGCACTATGTTTTCCAGTTCCTGCAACTCTGAGGAGACAAAGAATGCAGCAAACATCACAAGAACCTCAGGGGAAAAAAAAATACTAGATTCTATGAATTGATACAGCACCTACCAAGATCAAAAACTGGGATCAGAAGCACAACATCTTCTGCAGATCACTAGAGATTTTAACAAACTCAGTTATAAACCAATAACTTTAGAATGAATAGAGAGTATAAAAAGTGACATGGATCACAAGAGTTAGATGCAAAAAAAATGAAAATACTTGGTTTAATTTCACTCAAAAATGTCTATTTCCTCTGCCAGCATGTAGTACAAAATCTCCATGCCCAAGTTCAAATTGATTGTAAAATAGACAGCCAACCAGTACTTATTAGATTCAGTGCTTATTTACAGAAATATACCTTTTAAAAAAGGACGTGCATTTTCAAATTACACGTCACAGAATACTTCACTATGTTCTGACTTTATTTAGACATGACCAACAACATGAGAATTTGTCACCAGGTAACTAAGGTGAAATGAAAGATTCTTCTTTGCTTATCCAAAAAAATGGGATCAAAAATATTGTTTAAGCAAAATTCTACTTAAAATCACAGCTTTCAAACTATACAGTTCAGATTTTACAAAACTAAGTGCAGCATGTGCAATAACTAAGTACCAAGTATGTACTGGAAGGAGTACTGGTATTACAGGAAGCATAGTAGATGACTGGTATTCTTTCCATAAAAGATAAATATTCACAGTTGACAAAGTAACCAAGTCTTGTTTAATCTTTCTTTCCAAATAAAATTATTTTCTGTCTTTCTCCTAGAGGCAACAGTTGCTACTAAACTCCATTTCTCAGTTTTGTTGTCTTTCCACTATCTGAACATTTTATCTTTTTACTCTTACAAGTCCCCTTACTCAAGGTGCAATTGCTTCTGTCTAATTATGTTGAAGAAAGCTGTTTCCTTCATCTTCTATAGGATACAGTTTTTTTAAAATTTATTTTGCTTCATTCTAGCAAATAAAACTACTGTATTACTGAATTAGAGAAAGGTCTCAATAAATCAAGAGAATTCTTCAACAAGAAGGAAGCATAGTCTAACTCTTAGACATCTAACTTTATATTTAAAAGCCCTTATTCCTTTCAGAGTAATATGTCTGTAATAAGTTGTCAGACAAATGAGGAGCTGCATCAAATTCATTGACAGGCAGAAATTACAGTTGTGACCCTATCTAAAGCCTAATTCTTTGCTAAGTCAGTTTCTTCTCTTTCTCCTCTTATCTTTCAGCTTCTCATGCAGGCTCCTGTAGCTTGCATTGGATTGATTTCCTACATACAAGGTCTTCCAGTTTTGCAATATAGCTTTTTTCCAAAAAATTTCTTTAGGCTTGCCCTCTTGACTTGTCCTCATTGTCCTCTAAACATTATTCATCATATTCCTTAGTAAAGTTCCCAGCTTCAGCTGGACTTTTAGTTTCTTCAATTTTTATTAATCCTTGTTTCTCAAATATCATTTACTCTCCCAAATCGACACAGTGCCAAAACACTGTAAAACTGCAATAAGATCTTGTCAACCCTTCCTCTTTCCATCTTGAGTGGTCTTGGGATTATTCTCCGCGAAAGTTACATGAATTTTAAAGATAGAAAACCTGGACTCAGAGAAGTTTAGAATACTGCTATCCTTTCTTAAGTACTGCCATATGACAAATATAATTCTCGGACATTTGTCAATGTCTCAAAGCTCGAGAATATTTTGGTGCTTAAAAAAACAGTGGATATATTTAAAATTTGCCAGTAATGATTGTTTGAGCAACAGGTTAATACAGCTGAAATTTGATTCTCCTTTATTCTTTGCCTGGAGAGATGTAAATTCTGAGGAAAGACCAAACTTGAATAAAAGTCTCCTTTTCCTCTCTATATCTATTAGAACAGTTTCCTATTCAATCACTTTCTCCTAAGTCTTTATAATTTCCTCTTAAATTGAGTGTTTATTTTGAGTGATTAAATATCAGATACATAATAGTATCTTTGAGTTAACATTTGCTTGTCTCCCATGACTCACTTGTGTTCCAGAAAATTAGAAAGCTGAAGAACTATACCAAGTATTGAAATGTATTATTTCTCTCAAAGGAAAGAATGTAATATTATCACACATAGTTTTATGTATATACTTTATGTATGATTATTATGCGCAGTTAAAAATATGCTTGTGTTCAATGTTAAAAAAAAAAAAAAGCAATTATTCCTTGGCTAATTTTCTTTTGTAGAAAACAAAGGTATTGGTTAATTTTTAAAAGAGTTAGTACTAGAAAAATGGGATGTGAAACTCATAACCAGCACAATGAATGAAGAAATTGATATTAATTTCAGTAGGAGAAGAACTGGACCTAAGTTTGATAAACAAGCAAATACAAGATATAATCAGATAGAGAACTCTCAAAGAACATTGAAATTGAATGTCCACTTCTTTCCATCTAAACAAAACAAACATCAAACATCTATTTTGTTTACTTGATTTCACTTGACACTCATTCTTTCTTGAAAGAGAAAGCAGAATCAATACAAAATTTTCTAAACATGATCAAGAAGCTCATGTGAAAATAAACAGGAAAATAGCCATATTTTCATTTGGAACAAGTTTTCTGCACACATAACTGATAAGAAAATAACTTTTTTGGGAATTAAAGCTGCATTTATTTGTCCTTCAAGATTTTACACAAAAGAGTCTTTACATTTATAACAGTTTTTGACAATGCAGTATCTGTATTTTAACACTACACAGATCATTAGCGTTCATTTTTAGCCACAAACACAAGTCATACTGCTGAATATATCAAACACTGCAAATCCTACTAATTAGTAACATTGGCAGTTGTGTGATATTTTATTGTCATTCATCAGACAGCTTTATTTTGGTTTAAAAATGATAAAACTAAATGGCTTTTATCCTCTGTCATTCTTCATTTACAATCTGATGTGGGGACAAACCCACACAGACAAACCCACACATAATATGGTCTTATTAACTGAAAGCAAATGCAACTGAAACAATCTCTGCTGATAAAATCATATTTTTGTAATTTCTGACAACACAATATAAAAACTGGCAATCCAGCAATTCAAGACGATGCACATCTTAGAAAAAAAAAAGTGAATCCATCTGATAACATTATAAATCTTATATTTCTTTTGAAGTAACATTTACAGAAGTTCTTATTATCTTTATATAAACTCAAACATCACAGCCTGACTTCATTCTAACTTTAATAAAATCAGATATTTCTTTCTGTATCCATTAGAAAAGTTTGCAGCTGTTTTATTTACTTGGCTTTGTTAGTAATTTATCATCTTACCTTTAGAAATAAATAAAGAGCAAAATAAAGTACAAAGTATTCTAGATCTAGTCAAGCATAACAACGGTTGTGCTAAAAAAAAAAATTAAATAGGCAAAAAGTCAATTCCTCAGTTTGAACATGAAGTTGAGAATATAAACACATGCAAATGTAAGAAACCAACATTTACAGATGCTTCAGCCCATGCTTAAGTACTCATACAACTCTCAAGTCACAAATCTCATTCACTTGGAGAAGAATAAACTTGTTTAAAAAGAGAAGCTTCTACCTCAGAACAGTAAAATGCCTTTAAAGAGATGTATCAGGCAGCAATATTAAGCAGTGTGTCCAGCACTGCACTGGTAGCCAGCAAACCCTACACAGAAGCCTGGTTCAGGAGCCTGAGCAGATGCACCAATTGCCAGAAGAAAGGCATCCCTCACTCACATCATCCAGAGGGTTGCAAGTCTCTCAGGCTGTGCCAGCCAGCAGCATCAGGGTGTCTCAGCCACCCCAAATGCCAACAGGTAGCCACATGAAAATCCTACCCCTAGCCAATACAGACATTGGCCTGAGGCAAGAGATTCATTTTACTGCTCAATGTGACCACTTCAGAAGGAGAGCAATTGCTCTTTAAATATTTAATTTAGCAGGTGCCCATTTATGGTAATGAAATTTTGAAGACATGGCAGAGCTGTGGTTATTCATGTAGACACCTGAAGACAGATAACTTATTCCAGAATGGTATCCCTGCCTCAGACATTCAGTGTCACAGGGTCCCCAAAATAAATACTAGTGCCAGCCAATCGATCTTAAATGCAGTAAAGACTAATGAAATGTCTTTACAAAGAGGTGTCATAAAAAGAAAAGTGAAATTATACAGATCATAATCTCTATTAAAATCAAGTATGAGTATGAAAGCCTAAGTGAAATGAACAGAAAGTAAAAGAGCCAAGAACAAATTATTTCCAGAGTATGGAAAAAAGCCTGCTGAAAATTATCAATTATTATTACCAATTATTACCAATGTAATAGCTGAGTTGTGAAGGAGCTGCAAAAATGTATTCGTTTGAGGGGCAAGAAATGTTATTTTCTTCTATTTATCTTCAGAAATTCTAAAAAATGTAAGCATTTAGAATTTGGAAGGTCAAATGGAGACTCCCCAGGGCCTTTTTTTTCCTCATAAAGAAGACAGAGATTTGATTTACCATTTTAAGTCAAAAGAAAAACTTAATATTGAAATATTACATCAGAAGTTCATAAGAGAAGCTTGATTTCAGAAAAGTCATCTTGCTGCAATATATCACTATCGTTTCACAAAAAAATGCTTTGAAAAGATTTAAAAAAAGTTGAAAAGTTTTAAAAAATGCTTTATTCTAATGAGTAGAAGCACATAAACCACGTATAAAATTAACCCGTTACAAATCCAAATGGTGGATTCCTAGATAAATGTCGTTCTGATACAAAATTTAGATAATTTGGTGAGAATAAATCAACACATAAAACAGACACAACCATATTGAGCTAGAACTTGTAAGAGCTCTTCCTCTGTAGTGTAAAGAAAAAAAAAATATATATTTTTTTCTGCTAGAAATTAAATATTTGTGTTTACATGGTAGTTGAAATACCATGGAAGAAGGAGACTTATATTGTTCAAAAATTTTGTTTACACAAAAATGTGTAAACACAGCCAAAAAAAATATCAGTCCTAGTTTAATCATTTTCTATGTTTTGTTTAACAGTTCAGCAACTACCAAAGCAATATTTGAGGTTTCATTTCATAAAATCTGTTTACTCTCAGGTGGCTGTTTTATTTTAAAGAATGTAAGAAATTAACAAAATAATGCCTTGTGAATGTCTGTTTCACTGGAAGTTGTCATAGGAAAGACTGAATGTCTAATCTTGCATAGTGACATTATACTGGCTTGTTTTCAAAGATGAAAATCTTGAGTTCTATTTAAAATGAGATGATGCTCCACGGCAATATATAACAGCCAGTCTACTGGACAGGTGGAAGAAAACAAAGGCATTCATCACAAAGAGATCTGACTGCTTAAAGAGAAAAGGGAAAGCAGCACAGATACATGGATTTATGTCCGTTGGGCCAGAAGCAGCAGCATTTTTGCTCATGTCACAGACTTTGAATTTGAGTTATTCCTAAAAGCAAATGATGAAGTGGGATCATGATCCAATGCTTTCTAAGCTTAATGTACTTCACTGTTTCTAACTACCTGCTTTTTTTTTTTCAGTCTGTCTCTTTATTTATGATAGAGGAAAGGAGAGAGAAAGAGAGATGTTATTCTTTCAAAAGCTAAGCCTTGTCTTCTTTCTACTAGAAATCACTTAAGTCTAAAATTATGAACATTAAAAAAGGGCAGGACAAGACTATATTTTGCTGCAATTCTACAGAGAAAAAACCTAGTGAAGAGGAGCAGAGGCACTGTCATGATACAGCATAGCATGAATTCAGAATTGATTTTCTTTACTTGCTGGACAAGAGCACATTTTTATACAAAGCTCTGTTCATGTCCCAAAGCTATTTAGGGTCTGTAGGAGGAAATGTTGACAGTCGCTTTCTTAAGCCTTCTTGTAGCTAATACTGCAGCCTCTGCCAACTTGGCATTGCAAGGCTTCTATTGGACTCTGTGTGGGATTTGTAAAGCCCAAAAAATCGAGAAAAATACTTTCCTCAGAGAAACTTCAGGATTTTCTCTTAGGAGATGAGTATTATGAAAGGCATGTTGCTTTAATGATTAGAATTTTCTAGCATTTAGATGGGACAAAAACCTATGGACCTAAATTAATTAAAATCTATACTTAAAAACACATATTTGTGTTGGAAAGAACAATTTTATATTTTTTAATATCTCTGCAGTGAAAATATGTGAAGATTTGCAGTGACTTTCAAGAGGAAGTAACAGGTATCATTTCAACATGCTAAACTATTTATTGTTTTAATTAAGTTTACAGTTAACATTATACTACAATGTATAGAGGTTTAACTCTTTACAGTAATACTAATCAAATGGACCCTTGCAACGAAGAGCAGATACAATAAAAACTGCTACTAACAGGCATCATTGAGCTTCAGAGTGGTTAAGCATCCTACATTTTGAATAGGCATAAGGTTCATGAACAAGCAGAAAGTGGGAAGAAATCACTGATATTTCTGCTGCAGAATTTTATTAAGTATTTATGGACTTTTATTTCATTAAAGAGCTGTTCATTCTGTATTTGACACATACTGTATTCTGAAGGTATAAAAGAACACAGAAATGGCTTCTGTCAGATCAGAATCTCATCAGGCCCAGTTTCCTTCCCAGGGTGGCCAGTAGGAGATGACTAAATAAGAAAAAACATCATCCCAGTATGGTGTGTGCCAGCACTGTCCCTGTCTCCAGCTCTGCTATTCTACAAGGAAACTTTTCGTTTAGGTTTCATGAGATAAGAAGAAATGGCTATAAAACTATATTAAGCCACTTAAGTATTCATTGCCACAAAGCAATTACTGTCCTCCTTTAACTAACTCTAAGATGGAATTGAACATCAATAGGTCATATGAACAACATTCTTTATTGTAAAGTGGAAGGAAAACAGTCTTGGAAAAAGACAGCTGTGTTTTTATGCTGAAGCAGATTCATGTGCACAGATTTTCATTTACCTTGAAGAAATCAGGGGAGAAGCCACAGCACCAAAGGAAGAAGAACTGGTGCTGGTGGGTGTACAAAATGTGAAGTCTCTGCCTTTCCAGGCACTGCATTTTCATTCAGGTGAACTTTTAATGTAGCACAGTACTGCTAAAACAGTTTAGAACAGACTACAATCAAATCACTGAGAACTGTGGCACATAGTTAGAACATTATCCCCCTTCTGGTATTTCAGTAAATTCTAGAAGGTAAAGCTAATCCTATACAGGATTTTCTACAAACCGCTACAAAATTGTTATTTTAAAGTACTGGTCTATTGTCATGCACAGAGCAAAGCCGTTTTCTGAAACGTTTACAACTCCAAAAATATGTTTTCAGTTGCACTACATTAAAAGTTTTTTCAGATCAAAAAAATACTGTGCTGTTGATTCTCCTTTTAGTGTAATGTTGGGGTTTTTTTCTCATTTTTGTTAAAATTGCTGCTGCTATGAAAATGAGATCAAACCTTTAGGCACATTGGGACCTGTATTTTGGATAGGAAATCAGCTGCTGCTTTTCCTTACCCTTGTCTCTTTCTTCAGAGTGAAAATCATTAGAGGCAAGAATTCACCTTGACATGCATCTCTATTTTCTTCACGACAGAGTTGTTTAAAAATTTAAAATGGCAATGATTGGTGAATCGCAACAGCAAGTGAAATCGATAATGGAAGCAGCTTTATCAGCTCTCTAACTGCTCCTGTCTATGTATCTTCTGTAAACTTGTTACTCTTTCTTTCAGGTTCTAGAAGGATGTTTCACATTCAGGGTGGGAGGGGACACAGTTTATCATCCTGAACTAGGTGCCTGAATTAGGAAGTGTTTCCATTTTGATCATGGAAGTGTCTCTGGTTTTCCGTTGTCTATAAAGAGACTGAAATTACATTAGGCTCATGGTTCCATTACCAAGAGTTGGGCAGTGGGAATATGTAACACTTTGAAACCTGCTTAAACAACCCTGAGGATGACAAAGAGACTCATTAAAGTTCCACACATCTTACAGCCCATTACAGTTTCTGGGCACCCAGCAGTCTTGTTCAATTGTGCATATGCATGTTTACAGGAGATGAGAGCCATAAAAAATAGGAAGGAGAGATTTAGTGTCTGCAGTAGTTTAAAATGGAAGGTATGGCTCTGGGCTGTAAATTTACTTTTATACGTGTATATAGAAGAAGATTTGACTACAGATATTTAGAAATCTATGTGATATTTATGTTCAAGCATACCCAAAAGCATTATTCAATGAAAAAGTAATTTTGGTGTTTCCAGTCTAAGGTTTTATGCTGAATCTGCTCTCCAAAGTCTGTGAATGTATTATGGAATGTTTGCTTCATCACCTTGTCTAATAATTAAAACTAATTTAAGAATTCATAAGTTCTGAAGACCTTGTAGAGTGTCAATAATACAGCAGTGATTTGCCTTAATAATATCTAACTAATGCAATAATTGCATTTACTCCTTTACTGCTTGTGTGGACAGGAACAGATTCAATTATAAAAGCAAAATTATACAGATTCTAGCAAATTGCTAGTTTCATTCACTAAAGAAAACAGAAAATGCAATGTAAGCCAAGCCCTCTTGACATTACAAATTCCTGGTTTCTAAATGCTATAATAAATAAATACAGTATTTAGTATTCAACCATATGTACCACTGAAATTGATGTGGACAGCAAAAGAGTTTGTGTTTTGTACCTTATCTCTATGATATATATTTTCCAGGTTTTACTTTAGACTGTTTTATTCTAGCTTCACAGACTGAACACAAAATCACAACTAGAGAGCGGGATTTAGTTTCATGCAAAAGAAGCCAAACTATTCATTCCAAGAATGTCCAAAGACACAAATCAAAATACAGTAAGTGGGGAAAATAAGGCCATTGACTTAATAATGTAACATTTATTGCTGCTTTAGCACTACTGTAAAATGAGATGTCCTCACTGAGTTATTTCATTTAGTTTTGGTATCCATTTAATGAAAGGGGAATATCCTATTCAATTAAAGTACACAGCATTGGTTAAACAGCTCTTGGCTATTTTCACCTCTTTGAATGCTATGCTATCAGAGCAAAGGCTCATGGCCACAATACCAAAGTAAGCATCATCTACGTCAAGAATATATGATACACATGCTATAAACCTGTGGTGTCTGAAGAGATGCAAATTTGAGAAGAAAAACTTTATAACCAATTTGAAAAAAAAAAGTTGCATTTTATTTATAATCGGAATCAATTAGCTAAATATGAGAGTAAAGGAAGACAGTATGTTAAAAGACTATTTCTTCTTTCATGGGTTAAGAAAACTTTTCATTTTCTTACAACAATTACTGAGACCATTTACCTATTTTCAAACCTACATACAAAAAAACCCCTGACATGTTCATCTTCCCCTGAAAAGATCACTACATTTTCTGGAATAGTTTCTTCTAGTCAAGCGTGTGCCCCAATTCCTAGAGCACATTCCCAAGACATGCCAACCTCCCCGATGTGCACCCATATTGTCAGTTAAGCTGTGAGGCCTGAAATGGTGTGCACATGCTCTTATAACTGGAAAGAGTAATTTGATTTTCCCTCTTTTATTTCATTGCCAGTAAGGATCCAACTCTAAATATTCTTTTAAATATTCTTTTAAATGAAAGTTCTACTTAGGCGGAACAAAATCGCGTAAATGTCTGCTTTAGTAAGACAGAGGCAAATGAAAGTCCAAACATTTAGTGAAATGAGTCATCATTATTTACATCAAAAATCACATCAAAACTGAGGAAAATGTTGCACTTTCATTTTACTTTTCCACAGACATTAGGATATGATAATTTAAGCAAATTTAGCTTGTGTGAGTTTATTTGGGTAAGGGGAGAATACCAGAACTTCCTATTTAATAACACTCTGCTGAACAGACAGAACCTGTTGGTAGCACTGAGAGAAACAAGTCTTTGCACAGGAAATAGTAGGGTCCTGATTCTGCTCCGTGTCCAGGAAACTTGGAATTGTGTGTAATTAAATGTTAGTTACAAAGATAGAGAACTGAGATCAGTTATTTTTGTTTAACCATGAACATTTCAACTGCTTACAAGTCAATATATCATTTGGGGCAACTGATCCAGAGAAAAGAAGTGATTGACTATAATTACTTCCATGATGCCATAAAACAGTGCAACTCACAGAAATAGGAGACTTCCTAATGAAAAAACTCAGAATCTGGAAGCTGCAGAGGCCTCAGTGATGTAAAAGCCTTGACATAGGATATTTAGGACCTCTGCAATGAAGTCATGCTCTGACAAGCCTCTAAAATTAAAATTCTAGACATGGACAAATTTGCCTTTTTATTTTGACACACCCTGTAGTGCAGCTGTGTGGACTTCCACACCCCATGCTCTGAGCTGGAAAATCTTCCTCTCAGTCCAAGAAGCTGACACTGAAACCAAAACACTGAAAGATCTGAATGCATTTCTAGTGCCCACAAGTCTTGGAAAACCCTGACATGCATGTCCTCTTGGCATTTTAACTGTACAGCTGATTTCCTGTTCTATCCTTCCTCTCTCATCTTCAGCTGTGGCAAAAAAGTACAATCAGGTATTTTCATTACCAATTTTCCCTTTCAGAGCTATGACACTCAGTCCAAATATTCAAACAAAGCAGAAAAAGTAGCCTGAAACTACTTCTGCACAACTAATTTTAAAATTCCAGATTTTTTTTTCTTATAAAATAGTATAGATCTTGTAAAATAAATAGATTGCATACATATTGCTTTCTATAGCTTTGGAGTACAATACATTAAGCACCTGGTTTGTTCACTTCTATTTTCCAGGTGAACATACTAATACTATATACAAATAAGATCCCATAAATATACAAAGCCAGTATAAAGTTAGTGCACACAGTAAAACATACATAAAGAACATTTTCCTTGAAAGTTACACATTCCAGTTTCTAGTAATACAAATCTGCGACACCAATTTCTTCCAGAATATAAATACATCACTCATATACACACATACATCCTTCAGTAATATTGGTTTCCTTTTATTCAGCCAATTTCCCTGGCAGAAGACTTCTATATGTGACTCATAGTTAATGGGTAAAAAAGTACTAAATATTACTCGATGTGATAGTCAGATTATAGCTAGGGTGAAATTAACATATATTAATGTCAGAATAAAATGTAACAAATCACCAACCAGAAATTTTATTTTCATACAATGCTGAATCACTATTTTTGATGGTTATTATATGTATTCTATACAAGATATTCTACCCCTACATTAGATAGTACTTTAAAAGAGGAAGAAAAGACATCCATAATTTTATCATGAAGAACAATGCACAGATTTGAAAGATGTTATGCAGATACAATTATGAAAATGTTTTCTGATTTTATGTTGAAAAATTCTATTAAAAATCTAATATGTCATGCATAAAGTTTCTATGTAATAAATAAAAAAAGTCTAGTGCCATCTCAAGGTTAGCTACCCAAACATTTAATTATTATTTCTAGAAAAATAACTAAAAATTTATTTTATATGGCCTGAAAATGTATTAATTGTAATCTTTACAAACAGATATTATTTAATTGCTTTTTGAAGTGTCATTACTCTCTGACATCTCTTTTGCACCAGTACTTAACTTCCTTGTGCAACACAGTTATCTTACATATCTTTTGGATGCATTAATAGCTTCTTTATTCTCTTGCTGTTTTCTTCTTTTCATTTCATCCAAGACCTATCTAGACATGCAACTTTTGAGTAGCCTGATCTTATTTTTTTTAATATGTTACTATATGAAAAGAGTAAATTCTCTGAGTTTGTATAATATGACTGAAAAGCTCATGGCATGTAATACTTTCTGACAAAAAGAATTCTGAAGAGTTAAGTCTACATTAAGTATTCATGACCACACACTATATTTTCATTACTTTGTTTGATACCCACAAAAGTTGTCTTAAAAGCAGGAAATCTGCAGGAGGACAATTTTTCTGTACTTATCTTTCAAGAAGACACCTATCTTGGATAGTTTTAAACGTCAATTGCTAGAAAGGCTATTCCTGCCTTTAAACTCATTCACCTTATGGGCTAACAGCAATTGATATGCAATCCAGTGATCCTGTTGCATTCCAGTCAGTAGAATTATTATTAGTGACTTGAAGTGGAAATGGATCGAATCTGGAATAAACACGTTGTAGAAACAGATTTTACATGCACTACTGAAACTTACAGAATGTTTTAGTCTCATACAATCACAAATGGAGAAGTCTACAGAACAGCACAATCCGGTGATTTTCACTCCAATATTTACAAAAATGTTGTGGAGAGGTAAAAAGGTCAAATATTTTTTTACTGCAGGTACAAAATACAAAAATCCTCCATCCTTTCCCCCTTTTTCGAGCATTGTACTCCATTCTGTACCTAATAAAAACAATATTTCTTTGAAGATTTAAATCAAGACATTCACTATTTCAGATTTTATACATATAGGAAAAATTAGGAGTTTGCTGCTCGATTTCTTTCCGTTTGCAGATGCATAAAGCAGTTGCTTGAGAAAATGAACCCTGTTAAATTTATAGCAAGTGTGTTCTCATTTAGTCTAATCTCTGCTGGCTCAGCATAACATGCTGTCTTTACAGAGTGCCTACCAGAAAAGGAACTTAACAAGTTTTTTAACAGCTCAGGAAGTAAAATCCTTGCTTTAAATGTGAGTATATTTTATAGAAATATATTGGTGTAATATTTGCATAATAAAAGCATCATAAACAAAATAAATAAAGGTATAATGCACTTTTCATTCAGTAGCTGAGCACCTGAACACAGACTTGTTTCCTTCATAGCAGACTGATGACCCTGTTTACTTTTTATATTAAAAAGGAAGTAATTAATTTTGAGAAAATCATTAAATACCCAGATAGTGTACTGCCAATTGTCTCTTGATCTCAGATAAAATAACTGCAAGCTTACATCAGCTATAATCCTTGGAAATACCTTGCATAGTTCTACACTGCAATGCTGGAAAATTATCTCAATGAATTGATTAAGCTGAATCAATTCAAGATTCCAGGCTGAACTGCAAAACAAAGTCTTTTCTTCCAACCTCAGAACATGAAGAATATTTACAGTCTAAATGATTTTAATGCCAATGCACTGAACCCCCACCCAGAGTGGTGCATTCAGGTCCTGGATTATCAGCACAGGAGGGACAGGGCCCTGCTGAAGTGAGTCCAAAGGAGGCACAATGATGATCAGAGGGATTGAGCACCTCTGCTATGAGGAAAGGCTGAGAGAATTGAGGACTTTGGGGTGACCTTATAGCACCTTCCAGAGCCTAAAGGGGCCTACAAGACAGCCACAGATACTTTCTACAGGGGCATGTTGTGACAGGACAAGGGGAAATGGCTTCAAATTGAAAGAGGGTAGGTGTAGATCAAATATTAGGAAGAAATTCTTCTCTGTCAGGATGGTGAGACACTGGCACGGGTTACCCAGAGAAGCCCTATCCCTGTCACTGTCCAAAGCCAGGCTGGACAGGACTTTGAGCAGCCTGGTCTAGTGGAAGTTGCCCCTGCCCATGGCAGGAGGGTTGGAACTAGATAATCTTTAACATCCATTCTTAATTCAATAGCTGCTGAAAAACTTTGTATTTTAGCTATTTTTTTTTTTTTTTTTTTTTGCACACCGGAATGTTCACCTTGCCCAAAAACATGTTTAAATAAGCCCATGGGGCAGCAGCAACACTTGAAAACAGTGTCACTGGTTGGATTAAAAATAGGTACTAGTAAAAAGATCATTGTTGCATGAAGATAAAAAGCTCAGCAAATGTTAAGCATGGAATTGGCTTGGACTTCAAAGTTTTCTGACTGCTGCCCGTGTGTTTCAGACCATTCAATTATGAACTCACATTACTACAAATCCCCTTCTGCTATAGTAAGTTGCTGTGAGCATCTTGGACTCAAGCCCTAGCTAAAATTACATTTCTTTCTTTATGCCCCAAGCACTCAAAACAGTTTTGAAATCTTTTCCCTATTTTCTTCATAAAAAACCCAATTCTAAGATCTGATGGAGAAATCAGACGTTATAAGGTGCTGCTCTCTTATCACTAAAAAAATAACAAACACAGGAAAATTTGGTGCTCAGTATGAGAACAGTGTCTGTATACTCATTTCAACATTGATGATCCATTTACAGTTCTGATGATTTTCTTATAGGAATCAGAAAATATAGTTAGATTATTAATGTACCTTACATTAAAATTGTTAAAAAATTATATTCTAGATTCTGTACATGATAGTAGAGGAAAAGTCTAAATTTCTTTAGACTTAGACTAAAGATATAGCTTTAAAAAACAATATGCAAAGAAAGAATAAATAAATACTTCAGCTTGAAGAGAAAATGTCTTTTTTATTTCTGTCAGAAAACACAGACTATGAAACAAACCTTTTCTTTTTTCCTCCAATTATATAAGATTGAGGGTAAGGAAGGTAACTATGCAGTTCTAGGTCTATGAGTTAGTTAACCAAGCCTTCTTCCTCAGCAAGAAATTCACCTAAGGGGCATTTTTTTTAATAGAGTCTATAGCAACAAGAGCAAAATCCATCTTTCTGCACTCTATAGGATTTTGAACTTGTAAAATAAAATTTCTCAGGCATGCTTTTCTGCTATTTTCCACATTTCTGTATTGAAACTGCACCTTAAAAATATGAACAGTTTTTGCAAAACTATGGAAGGGAAGCTTGACTGGCAATGGGAGCACTTTGTGTCAGTTCTCCATTTCTTTCAATAAACCTTGTTTCTATAACTAAGTTGAGCAACTGTCTCTGTTAACTAAAACATTAACATAATTCTCTAATTTTGGAGACTATCCACGCTAACCAAAGCATGGACACTCCAATCAATTAATTTTTTCTCCTTTTAGTTTTCTATTTTTGAAATCTGTAAAAATTAGACAATGTTTGATTAAAAATACAATATTTAATAGATGTATTATCATTATATCTTTGTTCTTACATAATCACAATTATTTAAGCCTAGTAAAAAGGCAAGATAAATGGTAGCCTACTATATATATTCTAAGTAGTGGCATAAAAATTAAATTAAATTTTCAATGAAGTATGATAGGTTTAGGAGAAAATACATGCAGTTGTAGCAAACTGAACTTGAGTACACCTTTGAAAGAAGCTTTATATCAATTTCAGATTTTTTGTCCTCATATACTTCTCCTTAAAAGGGTTAGTTAAAAGTATTATAGCAAAAAGACACTAGAGGTTCTGGATGACATCAAGAGATGTCAGAAAAGAAAATTCTTAAAATCTGCCAATTCTCTGAGCTAGACCTAACAAAATATTGCCTTATTGGGGTTGAAGGATTTTCTATTTGGCTCAACAGCCAGGCAATTACAGAGAAAAAAGGGGAAGTACCTTAAGGTTGAAGGAGGAAAGAGAGACCCTACAGGCACATGCACACACATTTCCCCCAAGCTCCCAAGCAAAGCAGACATGAAGAAAAGGAAATGTTGAGTCACCTTTGTCATTTCTTTTCCTAATTTGCTTGTCCATTGCTGGGAACATACCATGCATGTTCCTGCTAACTTCTCCTTAAAACAGGTTCCCTATGTCTCCAACACACAAAATTGACACATCCGAATTCTCATTTACTTCATTCAAACTTAGGTATAGAGTTTGAGTTTTAAATGGTATTTCAACTTATTTTTTCAAGAGAAGCATTATAGATGTGCACTTTTAGGGTGAGGTAAGTTCTGCTATTAAGCAGATATATTTTGATATAAGTGATGTAGAAAGAATATCTAACCATTACAATAGTTAGGAATGTTTAATTTTGGCAATGCTTTTGGATTACATAATGTATAGCTTCTAGAATAAAAATGTCTCAAAGAAGAACTTCAGGAAATCACTAGGCAAGACTATATGGATAATATTATGGGATTGTAACAAGACAGAACTAAATAATATTACAACTCACTTTTTTAAAAAACAGAAAAGTCTATGTATGATGCTTTTACACCACATTCTAGGTCCTCAGACTTGTGAATAAAGAAAAATTTAAGTAATAGTGATATGGATTGCCATAGTGATAACAATAGAAACCGTATAACAATCCTATTTGTTTCTTATCTTCCAAATAGGAATTAGGAAGAAGAAAGGGAAGAAGGAAAGGCAAGAAGAACAAACAAAGCTCAACATATGGAAAATATCTTTTTACCTCAGTAATCTGTCTTTCAAAATAATTTGACCTTTATTCAATGTTTTTAAAAAGGTCTGAATACCAATATATTGTGACTTTGCTTTTCTCTTATTCAGTAGAACCATCTGCATTGTTTTAGGCAGCTTTTTGCTATGTCTTTTTAGTATTAGGTTAGTGAAATAGCTGAAACAGAAAAATCAAAAAACACTAGATATTTCTGTGATAGCAAACAAAAAACAAAAAACATTTTTTTTAGTCAGAAGAGCTATTAATCTCATCTTATTTACCTAAATTAGATGAAATAAGCCCTTTGAATCTGAAAAACTGAGTCACAAATCTGAGTTTCCATAGTGATCATAACTACAGTTCAAGTAATGAAACTGGTGGCATTATTAAAAAGTTTAACAGTTGAGAAAAAACAATCTTGTGATTTTGGTCAACACCCTTTGAAAAGTAAGAAATTTTAGAAATATTTTCCAGCATAAGTAACCATATATTTTGAACTAGGGATCTTTCAGATCTATAATACTATAATACTATAATGCTCTGTGAAAACCCTCAGTGGCACATATATCTCCAACCATTAATAACCACAAGTGTATTTCATTTACATACAGCAGCTAGACATTACTGGATGTGAATTCTGCAGAATATGTGTTCTCTATAAAACAAAAACAAACAAACAAAAAATTAACCTGACTGGGGAAATGTCAATTCTCATTATTCATCCCAGGTTTAAGGTATACATTCTCACTGATAGCATTACACTGAGAGAGGTTTTGTAAAAGGAAAAATGGAAATAGAACCTGAATGCAATGAGGCCTTTAAAAGGACACCAAGATGTGGAAAAAGCATCAGTATTAGAAGGGAACATCTTGTGTCTCCTAAATTTTGATACCACTGAAGTGTGAGGCAAACCTTGCATCTAACTTGATTCCTTTAATTTGATTGCAAATTCAGTGCTGGGAACCAAATTTCTGAAGAGTGAGCAGTTCTGAGTTGCCTAAAGTGGTCTCATTATTAATATTTTAATTCCAGAACTATTTGCTTAGGATAACTTTAGTTTGAAGGGAATTGTGTAGCATCCAGAAACTAAGTGTACTATTTAAATCTGTAGCTATTCTGGTAGAAGCTTTCATTATTTAAATTCTATTCTGTATTGTCTTTTAGAAGCTGTAATTTAAACTGAAATCTCTGGGGTTTTTTTGTTGTTGGTTTTGGGGTGGCTTTTTTGGTTTTTGGTTTTTGTTTTCTTTTTTTTTTTGTTTGTTTGTTTGTTTGTTTTTTGAAAAAGCCAGTCTTTTCATGATACTGGCAGTACACAAATGTGTCTTTTCACTTACATCATCTTGTTTTTTCACCTGGAGGCTTGCAGATAGCCTTACCAAGTGGAACAGACGCAGGAACAGGGAGCCATGGAATGAATTTAGGGCATTCACACCTAAACCTTATACAGTTCTGCTTTGTGGCAGCTTCTTTCCTTAAGGGCTGGAGTAAAAAAACCCAAACAACTAAAAACTGAACCAGATGATTTATGAATCCAGGATGTTTTGGCTGTTAATGGCCTTCAACAGGATTTTTTCAGCTTTGGCATTGCTGCAAGGGTCACAAATGATTTACTTGTATCATCACTCATCCTGGAAAGGCATGTTCTGAGTTTGGCTGCAAGAGTGAGAGAAATGCATAGACACTGTACTCCTTGGAATATGTTGGAAGATAGTTTCTACAAAGAAGGCTTGGGAAACCTGCCATCAGTTTGAGCTATATGGATACTAGACCTAGCAAAATCAGAGAGTAGTTCAAGAAACTGAGACTGAATCTAGCAATAAAACAAACAAATAATACAAAACATTCAATCAAAACCCCAAACAGTTTCTAGGAAGTTTCCTCTCAAGCAAGTATCATGATAACATGATCCCTGAAAGAGAGGCAGTAAGTACATTAGAATATGTCACAGAATCACAGAATGTTTTGAGTTGGAAGGGACCCACAAGGATCATCAAGTTCAGCTCCTAAGTGAATGGCCTGTACAGGGACTAAACCCACAAACCTGGCATTATTAGCACCATGCTCTGACCAGCTGAGCTGAACTTGGGGACAAGGAAGCCTTTATGTCACCAGAAGGAACAAAGATGGACAACAGAACATTTAGATAATGCATTTCCTTTTGATAAAAAGAAAGATGCTTTCTAGCTACCACAAAATAAGAAAAACAATGGGAAGAGCCACAAAGTCAAATAGGAAATGTAGAATTTAGCTGGACCTGTTTTAAAAGAGGTCATGGTTTTAAACTAAAAGAGGGCAGATATAGACTAGATAAAAGGATGAAATCTTTTACAATGAAGTGAGTGAAACAATGGAACAGATTTCTCAGATAACCCAGAGAGGTAGATGGTAGATGCTCCATCTCTGGAAACATTCCAGGCTGGAGGGGCTCTGAGCAACCAGATCTAGTTGAAGATGTCCCTGGTCATTGCAGGGAGGCTGGATCAGATAACCTTTAAAGGTGCCTTCCAATCCAAAATATTCTGGTTTTCTATGAACACAGTATTAATTGCATTGCACACTGTTAATTTTTTTTTAAATCACCTTGGTTATCAAAAATGAGACATAAGAAGTGTGAAGTTTTCCTGAAGCTGAAGAGCAGATAAGTTAGGATCTCAGACTTGCACCTACAACTAAATTTCCCAGCTGCTTCCCACACTGACCTCCTCCTTTCAGCACTGTGTATGAGAAAAAAAAAATTAATAAACAAACTAGTGTCTGGTTACTTGATAATAGAAAAAGCTTATATTTTACACCCTTACTTTTAGCACATATATACATTTATAGCAACATTGGCTATTACAGCTCTTTCTCACAAAGATATTGAATGTCAAATGGAAAGTATTACAGAATTATCCCAAAACATTTATCTTTTTTTTTTTTTTGGTCTCTGTTAGGTCTGACCAACTATGAAATATTGCAGATGGAAGGTTGTTAATGTTCTTAACACTTTACTATAAAGAAAAGAAGGATGATCTCATTTGAAAAGTTTGGAATGTCTGTGAAGGTTATCTGAAATAATCAAATGAGAAGAAAGAGAAACAGGCAATTAATGATATCTTCCCTGTGGACTGAGAAAGCTTCACTAAATGGAGAAAGTTATCTTTCCCTTTATCATTTTGTGGAAAGATAATTTTAATACATAGAACTACAATTAATTTTCTCTGGTTGATGTAGTACTAAACAAAAACTAAATAATAAAAAATTAATTTTTTACTAGGTAAACACTTATTTCTTCCATGGAACTATACACTATCACAAAAATACTCAAACTGAAGCTCTGAAGCTATAATAATTGATTGCATTTTGAAAAGTACAATATATTAAAAGAACCTCGGAAACCTAACCAGACAAAAATGGCTTAAAAATAAAACCCCAGTATATTTCAGGAAATAAAATTAATCATCATTAGAAGATTTTATCAAGATAAGCCTAGCTTTTAATTCAAGTCTTTCAGTGTAAATTACAGATGAATAAATAAAATAGAATAAACTTACTAATGTGAATCTGTTGAACATTATTATCTTAGCTATGAAACAGAAAGTCAAGAGAGTCCAATGTACAAACTCCAATAAGTAATATCAATGGGACCCTGTTGATATCCTTCCTTCCACTTCTCAGAACAAACTTTTACATTTCAAGACCTGAAAATGTATCAAATTCTTTACTGTGATCTTATGGTGGTTCCAGCTGTCTCTACAATGCACATGAACTGTCTCTAACACAGCTGAACAGCTCAGACTCTCCCCTGCAGGAAACAAAGGCAGTCCATGTTATGGTAACCAATTTAATGGCAAAAAGAAAGCCATTCCTCTGATTGCTACCTCATGAGAACAGTCTCAGGTGTCTTTTTAAAGTCACACCTTAACAGATATGATTCTGAGATATTTAACTTATCTTCTGTCTAACCCTGAAACTTTGTACGTAGTAATCAATATCATTACTTTTACCTGAGGAACTTCAGAGTGGCTTCTTGTTCTGATGTTCCTTCTACATTTGAACTTGTTCAGAAATACTATGATCCTAGATCAGGAAGAAAATTAGAACAAGACCCAGGAACCTAAATTTTTAGTTCTAAGAGAACACAGTCTGGTATTATTACAATTTGCAGTATCCAATAGAGTTGTATTTTAAATCAAAGCTGTAGGAAATGTTTGTAACCACAAATTATGATTGTCCTATAGAGGAAGTCAGTATTACTACTCTGTTTGAAATTAAAGGTGGGTCAGCTTGCTGAGGGGAACTCCAGTATCAGGTTTACAAACAGCAGAGAAAGAGGAACTTGACATTGTTTCTCTGGTTTATCTCTGTCTGGGAGGATGGATGCATGGGATCTGATTCCTGGACTCTTGGACCAGTTTCAAATTAAATTACTAAATTTGTACCAATATATTGATGCCTGTGGAAGCAAGGGGTAAAACTGACAACTCCAAACATTTGAATTGTCTGCTGGGAAAATTACTGTCTTTCATATTCTTTTCCATACCTAATGAAACTTCCCTTCTTCTCCAGTACAGGAGAGCTGCACAGAGGAAGTGCAGAGCACACCTTTTTGCACAGGTGGGGGATAAAAGCCCTCCCAAACATTTAGACACATAAATGAAAGCTCAAGCCCTATAAAGGAGTTATCTAGACTCTAGAAAAAAAAAAAAAAAAATGTAATGATAAAACAAATGCTGCATTTCTGTCTTACTGAATAGTTCTAATAAGCACACTCATTTGGGACTGCTTTCAGTTGG
Source organism: Peucedramus taeniatus (assembly GCA_013400575.1). Lineage (NCBI taxonomy): Eukaryota > Metazoa > Chordata > Aves > Passeriformes > Fringillidae > Peucedramus > Peucedramus taeniatus. The sequence goes on from WBNO01027979.1 coordinate 27,537, forward strand.
CTTTCTGGTGGTTTATGATGCTACTCCAACATGCTCAACCATTCCTGTGTGATGTATGACACAGCTGTCTAAAAAAGAGCTCTGAATTGTGTTCAAGTGATCAGACTCTATATGTGCTATCACTAGCTTTCACAAGTACAGAATACATAATCCTTAATGGGCATAGTCCTAATTACTCCTGTACTCAATGGCATTAGAGTCTGTCCTACCAGAACTGCAGTGACCCTACAACAGTCCATAGGGATACCTCATCCCCGTGGGATGGTGTGTCACCATTCTGTTGTTATTCAGCTACAGGAAAGAAAAATGGAAACCCCAAGAGCTGAGTATCTTCCTTATTCCTGACATTTATCACTGTATTCATGTAGACCTAAGGTGCCACCTGGCCCTTCTTGCTGAATAGATTGGACCTCCCAATAGCAGGCTAAAGGAAGATCATGTCCTCTCTGAAGGCACTGACTCTTTCTCCAATAAAAACTAAACAATTTTTGTACAATTTTGTTTGTGTATCCTGCTTCACTACAGATGGAAATACAAAGAATGTTGAAAACATCCTGGTCATTTGCATTCTTTGCTTGCTTAGGACATCTGGAAAATTTATAAGGCCTTTCCATGCACTTAGACTTAAAAGTATGAATTTATGTGAAGAAATTATTTTCTTTTCCAGTCTTAATGTTTTTTTTAAGATATTTAGGGGTTTTGAAGTTAATTCCCAAGTTTACAGTCTGCTGTTAAGAGAGTGCTTGGAATAGCACACGCTTTGTCTTCCACACTGTAAATCTTAACAGTGCAGAGCACTCCATGTTTCACAGACAACGTAAAAGATACATCACAGCCATTAACCTTCCCCTCAGCTGCTGATAAAGTAAAATAGGCCCATTCTTTACAGTAACAGTAATGTATCTGTTCAGATAAATATTCCTCTTGCTGCAATAAAGTGCAGCATTTTACAGCTGCATACCATCTTTGCAAACTGTAACGTGGCAATTAAAATTGAGTATGAACAGAATACTAAGTGAAGATTTGAAGGCAAAAGGGGATGAAAGACCTTTTCCTAAAACTTTCCTCAGCAAAATCTGAAGTTCAACATATAAATCAACGTTTGCTTATGTGAATTTTTAAGTCTACAGCAAAGATAGAATATTAAATTAATTTCTGGTAATCACTTCTTGACGGTTGTTAATTTGATATAGTTAAGCATATGTTTATATGCCTGGATTTTTTTTATTGCACACAAGCTAGTTATATCAGGAGGCTGTAACTAAAGGACTTGTGTAACTTAAAATTTAAGAAGCTATTTTATAAATATATAGACAGAATTATACTTTAAAAAATTAGTAATTTAATACAATTTATTATGATTTCATAATAAGAGATTCAGAAGCTCTAGCCTTGTCTCATTTACTATGCAGTCTTTTGCAAATCACTAACAGTCATTTTCTCTTTTTCCCACACCCACAAGACAGAGTTTTGTATTTCCCAACCAAGAAGCATATTTAGGATCAGATGAACACTGACTGGGAGGATTGGTTCATCACATTTATGTGCTAGGGTTACTTAGTGGCCTAAACCAATGAGATCCACTTAAAGAGTGCCTTTTACATTTATGTGTACATGGTACATTTATCCTTGACTGACTCCAGAAAAGGACTTGTGATGCTATTTCACCTGAGGAGATAGTCAGAATTTGCACTTTATAGTAATACTAATACTTCTGAAAAAAGAAATCCATTGATGGATCTTATCATATAATCTTATAGACAGACCATTTTTTTTACTGGGTGGGGCAGGAAAACAATACTTGCACAGTTTTCCTCATGTCTATAACTCAGAAATAATTTTTTAATTTACTTCTGTAAAAGAAAATAATAGCTTCAGAAACATAGCAGCATAGGAATATGTCACCTTATCAGTTTTTGAAACTACTGGAAAATAAATGTTCAAATACTGTTTTCAGATATCACTCTTAGCATCATTTTAATCTCATGCATCCACTTCAACCAGCCACATTTTTCAAAACAGTAATTTATCATAAGTTTCATGATTAACAAACTATGAAAACAAAGTCATTTTTTATACAACTCTCTATCTGTTTATCCCACAGGACCACAGATTTCAGCATTATTAAATGATTCAATCTATAAATATTGAGGTAAAATAATATGACATATTTCCTAAAATTACACTGATTTTTAGGCTTAATGTTTCTGAACATTTAAATATCGAAACACTCTAATCAAATTCCACCTTGAAGACAAAT
>WBNO01027998.1:0-16174 GCA_013400575.1 Peucedramus taeniatus
AATAAGTTTTTTTCCTCTGAAACATGTTTTTTCAGACTGCTTTTGTCTAGACTGCTAAATCAGAACAGACTAATACAATGTATGAAATATTTGTTCTGGTGCAAAAAAGCATTAGTGTAATATTTCCAACCTATGACTCCCAGTAACTTTTAATCTGGGTAGCTATCTAGTTAAACCATTTACTAATCTGAGAGGTGTACAACATAAAAATGATTAGTGTTATTTTTTCATGTCTCTGTTGCTAGAAGAGCCAGGCCAGTCGTGTCTTTTTATATTATTGTGTAAGTGAGCAGTGCATCATCAGAGTTGTAGTTTTCTCCATATTATTTCAATCTTAGCTCTTTTCATCCTTTATCCAGTTTGTGCTAAGGGAATCCTACCTTTCAGTTTGATTGGTACGGAAAGCTTTCATAACTTGGAAAGCTAAAGGGAGGTAGGAGTTCGTATTTGTCATTTTTCAGTCTTGTTGTTTGGTCACATGGAAGAAGAGATTTTATTTCCTCCACTATACTCTTCATTAGAATTGTAGTATTGAGTGTAGAAGATGGGAAGGGAGGGAGGCTAACAGACTCCTACGTTGCAAAATTCTGTTAAAATGACAATATCAAGATAATTTCTTAACAAAAGGTGATAGCAGCAGCCATTATATTCCCTTTGGATTTTTTGGTAGAAAATTTGCAGATATGAATGCAGGTACTTTTAAATTACCAGAGATCTAGAATAAAAACCTGTTTTAAACTAATTGGCTAATAGTTCAACCTTTAAATAAATTTTGCATTCTTCTATATATATCCAGGTCATCATTTTCTTTACCATTAGCTCTTTCAGGGCCTTAGCACAGAAGATGAAGAAGGAGTAAAAGAATGAAGATAACTCATGGGGTTTTTTGTGTTTTGACTTTTTTTTTTTTAATTTCTTTTTTTTTTCTCATCATTTCTTGCTGAACCTGATCCATCTAAAAGTCCTTTCAGCCCCCAAGAGTGCCTGGAACCTCAGTAGTGGAAAAGCAATATAAATTCCAGAATAACCAGTAGGACATGGAAGGTCTTGTTTCTGCACTAATTGAAAGTAAATAAACATAAAACCATATTGTGAGATATACACATGTACATGTGGACAATCAAATCATAGAAAATGATACCATTTCTTAGAGTTGGGGATATAATGCACTGTACAATCTTTTTTTTTCCTCTTTTGCCAAAGTGTGTTTTAGCATTGTACACTGCTTTACAACAATACAATTTACAAGTGGCTTTATGTGTTGTGAATATTTTTGCCATAAAAAATGCAGTGAGTGGATATTGAGTGGGAGGAAAAAAGAAAAATCACCTTGTTTATAACAGTACACTTTAGCTTGCAAGTTGCTGTACTCAGTAATACTGTATTTAAATTCTTAAATTGTTTTGTGTCATTAAAAAAGGATGATGAAAGAGTATAGATAGAACAAATATCATTCAGAAGTTTAAAAACTTGAATGAAATGAATTTTATAGAAAGCTTTGAAAGTTTTTTTCAAATGCATTATTTATTTTTTGTGCCATGCATTTTCTCACCAAATGACCTTACCTGTAATACAGTCTTGTTTGTCTCTGTTTACAACCATGTATTTATTGTAATGTACATACTGTAATGTTAATTGTAAATTATCAGTTCTTATTATAACATCATCCTTGTCAGGGTGGTGTTGCTGTATCTGGAAACTCTTGGTGAGAGAATGACTATTGTGTATACATATTCCTTGTACATTTCTTCTCCTGTAATATATTCAGTGTCACCACAGAGCTCGTTTATGGAAGATTCAAGAAAAGTATAAAATACATAAAGATATATCGATTTAAAAAGCTGCAGGTCTTTGGTCCCAGGGCTGTGCCTTAACTTTAAACAATATTTTCTTGTTTAGCTGCATTTGAAAGTAAGGTAGCCTTGGGGCTGGGGCTGGGCATTTCTACCATATTTTTAGTTGCTAATCGATGGGGGATACTCTTACGAGCTATTATGTGTAATACTACAATAAATTTTCATTCTTGACCCTGCTGGAAGTTCAAGCTTTTGCAGACTTCTGGTAATGTAATTGTATTGTCTCTGAATATCTTTTTACAGCCTGTAATTGGGGATTATTGCAGCCATTTTTTGTTCCTAAAAAAGATAAATAATTGATGCTGCATTTCAGTGCTGAAATGCACTGAAACAGCTTTGGAAAGCATCTCTAATAAACGTTTGATTTTAATGCATATTGTGGAATGGAATGACCAGAGTTAAGAGGGTGTAACTCATACACTTTTACAATTGTCTGTAATGTCTCTTCTTTAGTAGCACAAATGATCACTGTATAAGCAGAATCCATAGTAGGATATACAACTTCAGTCTTGGAAATGCTTTCCAATATTAGTGTTACAAGTAGCCAAAGTTTATTTTATATAGGTGTAGCTAAAGCTTTGTGCAGGTGTGTGTAGCATAGTGCACTAGCTCTCCAGAAGAGCAGTAAACTGTTAGATGTTTTAATAACACTACTATTAGGTTTGCAGGTTGGACTGAGCAACTCTTGCTGTTTGACTAGTCACATTGCTCCAGAAAACTCAGAGCTGGTATCATTGAATTTGCCAGAGTGAGGTAAAAACCTCTTCTCCATTCCAGTGATGCCCAGCCCTTGTAACTTGCGACTTATTCATGAAAGGAGAGATTCTTTTCCAAGAAAAAACAGAATCTCCTTTTTGACACAAACTGTAGATTTTAGCAGCCCTGGCCCAAAGGAATTCGAATGTTTTTGTTTTATATGGTCTAAAAGGGACACTACAACAACAGAAATCCTGAACAATTTCTTGTTACTATTTTAATTCGGTATTTTCTTTGGGGATGTCTTGAGAGTGGCAACTTGTGTGAACATTGCACATGGCTATTCTTTCACTGGTTTCTTAGCCTCTCTTACAGCCTATGGGTTAGTACTGTACATCAATACCTTCATATGAAATTTTATATGCAATGGAAATAAAAGCATGTGTTGATTCTGCCTAGTTACTGTATTTGATTTTTTTTTTTTTGAAAGTTAATGCTGTCTCAGTGTGAGGTTTTGTGGGACTCTTTGCTTAACTGAAAATAGTTCATAGTTGAATTAAAAAAAAAAAATCTATATTCATTTTTTTCCTTAAGTCTCTTAGATCCTTCTTTGGCTTTAGGGGTTAGTTTGCAGGGAGAATGAATTCTTAGGACTCCTTTTTTATAGACTCCTTTGTGTCAGAAACTGCTGATAAGTTCTGTGCAGGGAAGATGGATGCTGCAGTGGGTGGATAAATTAGATGACGTCTGTCACTCCTGTCAGGCTCCTCCTTGCATGTTTCCAGCAGCCCTAATAGGAAGATGGCTTGCATGCATCATGGCTATTATTATAAGGAAGAAGGAGTCCCAAATTATTGTTGACAGTACTAAAGCCTTTTCAGTAAGCAGATCAGGTACCACAGCCATGCAAAAGCCTGAAGCTGGCAGCAGTAGCTCATGGCTTCCTTCCTACATCCTCTGGCATTACTTTGTCAGTCTCTGCGCATGGAAATAATGAATCAGAATAGACAAGTTTCAGAGCAAAACCAAAATGTAGCCCCTGTTTCAGTGCAGACAGCTGCTGCTGTAGCAGTTCAATGTATTTATGAACAAATGACTCTTTTATTTCCTAATGAGACAAATAGTCTGAATAGCTGCAGCTTTGTTTGCTTAATCTCTGCAATGTGGAAAATGAAAGTCACAGCTACTAGCACACGTAGTGTTTACTGGAATTATCAGTCCAATTTCTCTCCAGCTGCGACTAATTTTGCTTAGGTTTTTCCAGGAAAAAAAATCAAAAAAAGTTCAAAGATGTTATAAAACCTTTAGTTAGTTCAATTTAGTTTAGTCTGAAGAATAAAAAAAATCTCTAGCTTCCTCCTGTCAAACTGGTTGAGAAATGTGCAAAAGTAATATAGGGGGAAGTCCAAACAGAAATCAGAATGATAAACTGGGAGCAAAACCAGAGCAGGGAGAAATACTCTCCAACTAAAATAATCTCATCAAAGACATCCCATAGTTTGAATATGGACATTAGGAGAACTGATTTTGAGTTTAATTTTTGTCTCAGTTCCTTGGGTACAAAGATGTATCTTTTTTGCCTTTTTGCAAAGCAAATATTTTGAGTTCTTTGAAGTTACTGTGGTAATGGTAAAAACTTTGTATGTAGATAAAATATATATATAGAGAATCTAAAAATTGTTTGATAAAATGCAGGGTTAATCTCAGTTTTGCAGACTTAAAATGTGGGATGACTGTCTCAGATAAACAAGCCTTTAGCGTGGGAGATATCACACCTGAGTAAACAGTGAAAGCAAGAGGGAGAAGACATAGGACTCCAGATAGTGTTAATTAACTAGTGCTGATGAGCTGGGCAGACAGCAAATACTGAGATCATAAACTCATCAATCATGTTACTTCCACTCCTACCCCCATACTTCTCTAACATCCATTGAGTTCAGATGTCCACAATATCAGCATTTCTAATATGCAGCAGAGACCATTTTTTGTTTATTTGAAGAAGTCAGGAAAACAAAATAGAGGTTTTGCAGCATGTAGTAGTCAAACTACAGAGGCATGCTTTGTATATGTGTAGGACTTGGCTTGAAGCAAATCAAGCCATCATTGCATGGGGCTAGGCAGAGACAATTAAAGTTAACTTAAAATCTTCAGAACCTTCGGATAGTTGAGACTCCAGAAAAGTAATAGCCAAACCTCCTAAAAACTTAAGTTAAATTCATTATTTTACCATATGCTGGTTTTGCCTGGGGTAGAGTTAATTGTCTTCACAGGGGCTGTGTTTTAAATTTGTGCTGAACACAGGGTTGATAATATAGTTTTTTTTATTGCTGAGCAGAGCTCACACAGAGCCAAGGCCTTTCTGCTTCTCCTGCTGCCATGGTGGTGAGTGGACTGGGGGTGCCTGGGAGGAGACACAGCCCAGACAGGTGACCCCAGCTGACCAGAGGGATATTCCAGACCATGTGACATCATGCTCACTACATAAAGTGAGGGAAGAAGGAGGAAGGGGGGACATTTGGAGTGAGGAGTTTGTCTTCCCAAGTCACCATTACCCATGATGGGTCCCTGCTCTCCTGGAGATGGCTGAACTCCTGCCTGCCCATGGCAGGCAGTGAATTCATTCCTTGTTTTGCTTTGCTTGCATGTGCAGCTTTTGCTTTCCCTATTAAACTGTACCTCAGTCCATGAGTTCTCCAGCTTCTACCCTTCCGATTCTCTCCTGGTCCCATTTCTGGGGAAGCAGCTTGTAGAGCTTGGTTGATGGCTGGAGTTAAACCAAGACAAGATCTCATTGAAACCTATCAAAAGTGGTCTGTTTGGGGTTGCTTTGAAGTGGAGTATGAAACCCAAGGAAACACACAAGTGAGGAGAGAGAAGGAGGAAATAAGGAAATGCATGGGGAAAAAAGGACAAAAAAAAGTTTGAATAAGAGATTATTGCAATCTGGCTCGGGATTTTGACATTTCTTAGTAGGGATACAATCTCCAACTGTGTCCTCTGAAGTTCTCCTGTGCAGTGGGCATACGGGCCTTCACACTGAGAAACAGTGGACAGGCTGGTGAAGTGAGGGCAGGAAGAAACATGAGGAAAGCAAGAAAAAAGCCCTCACTCAAGGAGTGGCTCAACTACAGCCACTGTTGCTTTGGGGAAGACTGAGGAACAAGAAGTCACAACCAAAACCCATCACTGTGAGCTGTGTCTGTTGCACACTGATGTTCTGGGCTGTGCAGCTGCTCCTTGCCCATGTAGGGGTGCAGCCAGAGTCATGGCTCAGCGCTCAGTGCAGTGCGCAGGCTGCGGTGCCAGCAAATCTGAGGCCATTGGAGGGGTGGATATCCCCAAAAACTGCCAGTGTCCTGAGGCTGAAATGCACCCCAGAACTCTCACAGGTGCTGTCAAGTGTAGCTGCCCCAGAGAAAAACCTGCTGTTCTCCTGTGGGTTGCCATGGAGTATTGATGCCCCCTCGCTTGGGGCCAGCCAGCAGTAGCTGGTGCACTCTGTAAATTTCATAGGCCTTTAAATCTTGTTTTCTGAAATGGGAGTGGGGTGTTACACCATTTGGAGCCTCTGATCTGCAACACTCAAGAGCACAGCAAAGTCAGGGCAGATGTGAGACACAGACAGTGTCCCCAGCAGGGGCACAGGACTCAGGCTGTCTCCTAGCACCCTTCTCCACAGTCAGTAATTAGTAATAATGAACACCATTAGTATTCAGTTTATTCATTATTCTGTCCAAGCTGAAAAAGCCTTCAGCAGCATGACTTCTAACAGAACTAGTAATAGTTTGGTGTCTTTTCCCTGTAGGTAAGTAAAATAACCCTCAAGTTCATGCTTCATTAGAAATGTTTGATATCATTGTCCATTTTTTCCTCACCAGAATTCCCTCCATAAATATTAATACCTTCTAGTGCTTCTCCCAAGCCTGCTGCTGTCTGGAGAGACTAGTGGAGACTCTCTTTAAAAATATGTTGTTTCAGAACCATTCAGTCTTTGTGTCTGAGTAAGTTGGCAACAAGCCTCAGACCCTCTGGTCTGCCGGCTTTGCTGGTTCCAGTGCTCTACCAGCCAGGAGAAGCGGGAGCCCTGAGCACTGCTTCCTTGTGGGATGCCTGCAACAGCAGTCCTGGAGCTCCTCTGCTGCCAATCAGCTTGCACAAGATGCCAGGCTGGAGAAAGTGGCAGTAGTGGTGCAGGATTTTTCTCTGACACTTTTGATGTGCTGCAGAATCCTCAGGGCTTTTGGAGAGTGGTGGAAATCACAACCAAGGGCAATGGCACTGTTTCAAGGGGATGAGTTGAGGGGGGTGTGGCACAGCAGCCAGGGTGATATTTTGGGATGCCAGTACTGTTGTTTCCCACAGCCAACCTAAAAACTTGGAGGGTCTTTTTTAGGTAAATTTGAACAATTTTCTGATGCATTTCTGTAGAGTCCTGCAGCTCTCCTTGTGGTTGCAGCTCTCCCTGGCATCACTAATGGTGTTTATTTCCCTGGGGAGCAGACATTTGAATTTGGTTCCTTTCAGCAAAAGGTATCTTCACAGTGGTACCCAAACTTTCCTCTGCTGCACAGGATTCAGCAGAAATGGAGGTGAAATCCCAGTGACAACCCTCCCCCCCCCCCCAACCCTTTCAGTAGCTACCCAGCAGCAGGCAGTGCATTCCCACTGCTTTCTGGGGACAGTGGGACCCTCGATGCAGAGGTGCTGGTGGCTGTGCCACAACCCTGGGCTGCACATCCTGCCGCTCTGCTGCCGCCACCAAACTGCAGAGGAGCAGCTTAGCCAGTCACTGGCCGATGCAATGGGATTTTTTGTGCTCATAGTGGGAGGAAAATGCTGCTTTGGGCACATGCTAATATCTACACATTCATTTCAGTACAGAACAGCATGCTATTGTGAAAAATAGATCAGAAAGCCCTTTGAAGTAGACTTCTTCCTACCCAAAACCCCATGTTGCATTTCCAGGTATCGCTATTGGACTGTTTTGTATGTGACTTGATGGTGTCATATAGAGACCACTCTGCCTCTGATAAATTGAAATTTCCTCTAGCTGGATAGAGCTTTTTACCTGATTTAGAAAGAAAAAGGGAGGGAATGGGGATTTAATTTTGGGCCACTGGAAATCCAGCAAATCTGAAAGCATTAGCAAGGGCGGGTATGAATCATTCCTTTATTCTTTGTGCTACTTCAGATGAACTGCTCTTATGTTCAGCTTCATTAATAATTAATACAGTAGGGAAGCGGGGCTTAGCCACATTATCTTCTGTCACAGCAAAAGGGCATGTCTGCAGATCCACACAGCTGCTCTCACACCAAGGCTCTGGGAAGGACTGCTCAGTGTGTAAGAGAAGTGAACAGAAATCTCTGCTTCTTGCTGTAGCTAACAGTGGTAGATGACAAAAGGTGAAGGCACCATACAAGGTGAAGTGAAGGTGACATGAAGGTTTTCCAGGAAGAGAAAACAAACACACAATAGGGAATACAACCTTGACATCTGCAGCACAGCTGGAACAGCAGCACAATCATGCTTCTTAGAGAAGAGGGGAAAATGAGGTTTCTGAGAATCTCTTAAATAGCAGCTAAAAAAGCCTGAGTTTTTTTCATGAGGCAGGTTGCAGCAAAATAAGGACTGCCTGGGTCTTGGTGCCCTGCAGCCTCCTGGACCCACTCTGCAAAAGTACCTAGCTCTGCTGCTTGCCTGGTCCCAAACTCTCACCCAGACATCTCTCATGAATGGCTGATGCAGGGAAGTGCACAAGGCCATAATTCTGGCTGCGGAATTATGTTATAGTGAGTATCTGAGCACAGGGGGAAATGATGGATAAAGGGAACACCTTTAGGGTAGCAGGAAAGCAGCACATCCAGAAAGTGTTGAGTGACAGGGGCCACAGCATTCTTACAGAGAAAGGGAGGAACCTTCTGCTGACACACTCCTGGCACAGGGAGGAAAAAAGTCCTTGGAGGAATGTCTATAGGATAGCTTATGCGGAGTAAGTCAGGCCCTGGAAAACATCTGTGGGGAACACTGGCATGGCAGATTAGAATCCTATTTTAGTCCCTCTACAACTTATTTTATCATCTCACCAAGATAAACTAGCAACTTCCTTCAATACTGAGGGAAATTAATGCCTGATTAGTTTGAGCAATTATCCATGTCAAGATGTTGGGTTGGTTGTTTGACATCAGTTAACAAGCTTTAGTTCAGTAGAAGTGGTTGTGCATGTCTGCAAGTTTGGGCTTTCTGAAAAGCTTACACAGTACAGAAATCACTAATACTTAAGTGAGCTTTTGAAACTAGCTCCTTAGGGAAGATTATTGTGTTTCTAATCTATGCCTGGTGTGAAAAAGCATATAGATGCGTATGCACCTAGATAGAGATATAGATGATAGATAGATAGATAGATAGATAGATAGATATGATGATAGACTAGATATAGATATAGATACTGCTCGAAAAGAGGAAATTCTGTGTGAATGTATGGATGAATAAGCTTCTCTAGTGCAGCAGTTGTGCTCTGCAGAAAACGGGAGCCCTCCATGGCCAATTAGTGGGTGTGCCCTAGAGCAATTCCAGCAGTTACCGGGAGTGAACGTCTCCTCAGACTGCCTATAAGAAAGGACATCCCTTGCAAAAACGTCAGCAAGAGGGAACCTGTGAATGTTTAATGACAGATGAAACACGAGTCCTGCAGGCTCTGACTGACCTGACCTTTGCCAGGAGTAGAGGCTGCAGCGGGGAGCTGTGTGCTGATGTGGCCGGTCCCACAGAGGGGCAGAGGGCTGGGGGATGAGCTCAGTCCTGAGGCACCACCCCCTTGCTCTGGATATAAGCACAAAAGTGCATATAGCTTAGAAGCAAGACTTAATACAGTTATGTAGCTAAGCACAATTAGTAACAAACACACACCCTCACAGAGGCAGGTACAAGCACAGATGTCCCTGTGTTACATATGAGGATCACAGCTCAGACATTGCTTAAGATGGCTCATAGTAACAGACCCATGGGGAAGTCATGCAAGAGAGCGAACTCCACCCGCACTTTAAAAGCATGTCATATACTCCACACTGGGGCAGTGAGGAAAGTCTCAAGGATCAAACAGATAGTGGCATTTCAATTATTAAAATAGACTTTAAATTTGACACTCAGTTAGAAAAATAAGAAAATTCCACACTGCCATTGGTTCAGGATTCACCCTAGCTGCAGAAAAGCGAGATGACCAAGTGGTCACAGAGGCTGGCTCTGTAGGCTAGAGTGGGTGATAAAATACTGCCTCCTCTTTTTATTTATTTGCTTTTCTTTCTTTTTTTCTTCTTTTTCTTTTCTTTTCATTTTCTCATTTTCTTTTTCTTTTCTTTTTTTTTATCTAAATGAAGAGAGAAAGCAGAGCTAACTCTCTGATAAAAACAAAACAAAATCGCAGAATTCTGTCACTGATTATCGGTGGATTTTGTTAATGATAAATTCATTGGCAGTAATATTGATAGGGTCATCTTAAAAACTCTGAGTCAAAACATGAAATCTGCATCCATCAATAATTTTCTTGGAGATCAGTGGGGATCCCATGCAAGCCTGGAACTTGCAGCAGCAAGTGGTAAAGTGGTCTCTTTACTGTGGTAAAGAGACTAGTACCTCTGTCCTTCTCTTCTCCAGGGACTTACTGCCAGCATTGCTTCCCAAAGCATGTTTATCCCAACCCACTTCTGCTCAAAAAATGCATATTAGCTGGGGTGCTTTTAATAACAGAGAGCTTTTTTTGTACGGCCAATCCTGTGCTATGAGCAGAGGGCAAAGGCCTGCCACTGTGGCTGTTTTAGCAGCATATTCATCTTCCTAGCTTACACACTCTCTGTTACCTCCTTTTTCTCCCAGGCACTGAAAAAAGGATTAAAAACTCCTCCTCTTTCAGTAGCTAGGCTGCAACAAAACCCATTTCCTAAAGTGATTCTAGCCTCCAGGAGGAGGGGAGGAGCTGGAAGAGGTTTCAGAGTCAAAGGAGGGGCTACAGCCTCACTCTGACCACCCTCCAAATCCACTTCTTTCACAGCTCTACAGAACTAAGCCACTTGTCAACTATATTTTAAGTGCAGTTCATCATATTCACCACATTTGATTATCACTTCTCACATCTTTCCTCCCAGCAACTCTTTGCTCTCACAGCTTTGTTGGGCACGTGGGTCATTCCTCTTAGGCTGGAGCATTCACTGTTGTTTTTCCCTGGTCCTATGAGGTTTCTTTCTTTGTATTTCATATGTCATCATCTCTGTCCTCTCACATTTTCAGTCTCCTTGGTTAAGCACTGTGAAGGCGGTTGCTCTGCTCTCTTTGCTTGCAAGAATGGGACAACTCACCTCTATCATAATATGTTGCTTGGAATGGATACCTGAAATGAGTGATACCAGTACATAACAAACATTCTTCTCTTGGCTCAGAGTTTCCCAGAAACAACCTTTTCAAATGTTCCTTCCTGGTAAACATCATTCAACAAATGGTATTTTCAATAAAGTGATTCTTTGATGTTGTATTAAAAATTAAAAAAAAAAAAAAAAAAAAAAACAAACAACCACCAAACAAAAAACCTTGCAGCATCTAAGACAAAGGATTTTGGCCCCATTCTCTCATCAAAGCATAAGCTGTCTCACTCCAGATTGCAGGAAGTGCTTGATTCCTTATGATTACTGTGGATGAAGTACACATGGAGCATGTGGGACCTCTGACCTGCCTCCTGTACCCCTTGGGAAGGTACTTCTCCCAGAGCACAGTCTCCCACAGGCAACATTGCACATGACTCAGCCATTGCCACACAAAACCCAGCATCACTGATGACACTGACACTGAAGGTGGAGTTGTGCAAGGACACAGAAATGTGCACTGAAGTAACTGATGCTTGGTGCTTGCTCCCTTCCTGTGTCTCTGCACAGGAAAGGCACAACAGTGCCACAACAGCGTCACAAACAGTGGAGATGACACTCATCAGAGAGTACAGCAGCCAGCCCAGTGTGAATGGTGTGCTGTCATCACATACTGCCACCCTCTCAGGCAGATGTAGCTGCATTCACACTGAATCTATCCACGTCTTTGGGCAGGATGGAGTGGGAAGGGTCACTGTGCATCACTCAGGCTCTCTGCTGTTCAGTGAGCAGGAGGCTGTGGTCCATCAGACCAAGGAAGATATCTTGCACTGAACCACCCAGCAGACTTTTCCTCTGCTTAGATAAACTTTTCCTCTGCTTGTGACAAAAATAACAACCAAAAAAAGAAGGTAAAAGCTGAGCTTGACAGATGTCAGCACAGTAGAAAAGTTAAATAGACTCAAGTACCCAGGTATAATCATGGGATGGATCAAGGAAACCCAGCAGTGTAAAAATGTTTAAAGGCTGGTTCTCAGTGTCTGGTGATCCAATTGGAAAAGGATGAAACCTGGCCTCAAGCCCATATTTTGAGCTGCATCTGTGTAAAAAGCATCTGCCTAAAATGAAGCTATTTGCATTTGTCTGGGAGAGACAGGGCAGAAGTTTATTACTAACTGCAAGGATACCTGTTACATCTAAGGTTATAGGATTTGGACCATGCTATGAAGCCCTGTTTGATTCTACCTCTCCTCCCACTGCACTTGGAGAGATAGCCACAACCAGAAGTGGGCTGAGTGGGGAAAAAAGAAGTTTTGACACCCACATGATGCCTTACTGTGGGCTGGCTAGGTGGGAGGGCTGTTCCAGGCCACCCAGAACCAGGCCTGCAAGAATGAATAAGCTGAGTGGTTTGTTCTCCTTCTAGAGGGAAGTTGGTCTCTGCAGGCAGTCAATCCAGGCTCACCCTCAAGCCTGGCAAAGGGGTCCATTGGCTGGGTCTGAGCAAGTTATTTCATGGCACCAAAATGTAGGTGGGGTCACTGAATAGCTTCAGAGAGCTCTTCACAGGACTGCTTCAAGCAGAGAACAATGTCTGAGGGCAGTGGCTGACCTGGACACAAGGCCTCAGGCTCTGACGGGAGCCTTGGTCTGTGTTTCAGCACAGGGGTCCTGCAAAGCAATAGAGAAGTAAATAGAAGTTGAAGGACATTGCTGTGCAAACTGTCTTCTTCTGGCTCCTGGAGAAAGCCCAGGGCTTTGTCCAATCCCATAGAGGGACCTCCCAGCCAAAGGAATTTCCTCTGCAGACTGGGTAGTACCTGGAACATGGGGAAATGTGGTAGTAGCCCTATTGTATCTGGGTGCATTAGTGCTAGTCCTGGTCATCTTTCCAGTATCTAATTAGAGACAGCATTCAAAACAGCATGCTGTTCTTTGCTGCTGAAATGAACAGGCAGCTGCTGAGCAAGCGGAGATCACTCCACCAGATCCCCAGGACACTCATAACTCACTCACACCTGATACAGAGCAAGACACTCCTTGGGGAATCCTGTCTGTCTCTGAGAGGATTCCATCTGCCACACTGGAGAAGAAAGCAGGAGGATGGGGGAGAGAAAAGATATTCCCTTTTCCTTCAGGGATGTAGAAAAGCAGTGACAAGGCACAAAGTTCTTCCCACAGT
This sequence comes from Peucedramus taeniatus, assembly GCA_013400575.1. Lineage (NCBI taxonomy): Eukaryota > Metazoa > Chordata > Aves > Passeriformes > Fringillidae > Peucedramus > Peucedramus taeniatus. Next base: position 13,084 of record WBNO01027998.1, read on the forward strand.
CTCTGTCAGCTACCACTGTAACATAAAAGTTTGCTGACCTAGATCAGAGTCCAAGTCAAATATTAGGGTGGGAATTCTACAGCACCAAACCATTGAACAAGCTCTTTGAGTTTTTGTCTGTGCAGTGAGCCACAGCTATGTGGGCATGGATGTTCCTCCTGGGAAAATGCACACTGTGCCCTTCAGTGTCCTGGGTGCAGCCATTCAGAACTGCAAGTAGGATACATGCCTTAGGGCTATTTCAGGGAGCTGTACCATGTGGAGGCTCTATTCCAACAGCCAAACCCAGATTCAGCCTTTACAAATCCTCCATCTCACTTTCATGACACACAAAATCCAATGAGTGAATACATTACCTGAACCAGACATGTACAAAAGCAGAGACACAGCCTGTGAGTCACCTGCTATTCCTGACTTTGATAAATCCTCTGATACACTGCTGACATGTTAACAACAAACCATTCAAAGCAATGACTGATTCCTCCCATTCTTTTTCTCAACTCAAATTTCTGAACAGGTATATGTAGCATGCCAAAAAAAGGGAAATGAAACAAAGCCTAATGAACTCATGTCTTTTTATAGGTAGGAAAAACAAAGTAGTGCTGTTTTCTGCTTTTTCATTGTGACATCTAATGATTATGGATATCTGTATAGAAGCAGCAGTGGCAGGGCAAGGCAAAAAGGTGTAACCTTGTTTGCCTGCATAAGTCATGCACAGCTCTCAGGTGAGTGTGTGTGATTCCCATTAAAGTAGTGCAAACCAGCTGTCCCAGGGAAAACTACATCACCTCCTTTCCCCATTTTTGCATAGCATATGGCTATCAGACTGACCATGGCAGTCTTACCTTGGGCTGTTCATGTCCAGGCCAGTTGGTGCTGGCCAGACCCAGCTTCCTTCTGCTGTGGAGAAAAGATTATTCCCAAAGCCCCACGGCACTGACATCCATTGACCAACTTTGTAAACCCTTTTTTCTCAACAGACTCAGACTTCACTCCCCATAGCAGTATTACATCTTGACCCAGGTTTTTAATTCAGCCACACAGAAGGTACCCTGGTATGAATGCAAAAATTCTGCCAGAGGCTATTTATTTCACAACTTTCTCTTGCAGCACATGAAAGTTTTGAATGGATGGACAATATGCAAATTGATGAGGTTAATACATAGCCTTAAGTTCCTGCTTCTTTCGTGACTACGGACAAGCATAAGCAAGAAGATATTTTGGTTTGATTGTGTCCATTTTTCTTGATACCCTGCAAAAGCTTGAAGTCTCTAGCTTAGCCACAATCCCATGCTCCACCCAGCAATTTATGATATTTGGAACAGAACAGGGAGATGAAGCTGACATCTTTGCCACATTCAAGAGGAGGCCATGGTTAGGTCTGAATCTGTGCTGTCCCCTGGCAGGACCACTGTAAACCACCGTGTGTGCTGTAGCTTGCTTTCTTCAAAAATAGGTGTGATTCTTTCCAAGAATCAGTGCAAACTAGTAAGCTGTTCAAAACACTGCTTAAAAGTGAGACGTAAGCAGAGCACTGTTCTTCCTGTACCTCCTACGCAGGTGTGAATTGCATCTAGCTCTCCTATAACTGGAATCATAAATGTACGTTGGAAATTTGGGCTGCTAATGAGAACAACAGGAACCAGAGAGTGCGTGCTATAATTTTAGCTCATTGCCTCTATTGAATCACCTCCAACGCAACCAGCATCACATGTTGCATTAAGGAATGGCAGTGCCACCTGGTCATAACACAATTTAGTCAATTGAAAGTAAAAATCTTGCTATGTAGACCTCACGGGGCATGTGCAGTTACATGTCTAAAGGATGGGTTTTTTCCCTACCTGAAGTTATGCAGGCTTAGAAACATGGAGAGTTTTAAATGCCTGCTATGGATAACTGATTTAAGCTTGCTTTCAGGAAGCTGATGGCAGTAAAATCATTTATGAAAGAAATTATTTTCTCTAAGTACTGAAAATGTGTTGTCTAATGTGAAAACAAGCTGAAAGCCAAAAATATGCACATTTGTGAGCATGAGAGGTATTTTTCTTCTTCCCATTTTTTCTCCTCTGTTGATATCGCCACCTTTTAGCAGCTACTGCAATAGGAAAACACGTGAGGTTTTCCAGCCCAGCAGTCAGCAGTGGGAAGCTGGGCACATTGCCTTGAGATGTGATTCGTGCTTCCAGAGGTACTGGTCAAAGTTGTCATGCTGAGGAATATAAAATAGCCCTGACCTGTGTTTGGATGTGCTTGTGGGGATAAAACCAGGCTGCACTGCTCCAGGAACTTGCAGCATTTTCAACTTGAGAATGATAGTGTCAGAGAAAATTATTCAGTGTTTTAAGAGTGTTTATTTCATGCCCTTATGTATTCATACTGTGTTTTTTGATAGTATAGCTGAATAGCAAGTGACTCATAAATGCCTGTTTTAAAGATCTCTAGTTAGCATGTCACATATGAAAGAGGCAACATTTGAATCCACTGGTGACAGCCAGTGACGTGATCTGGTGGGGAAGGAAGCTGTCGGTCCTGGGGAAGGCAGCACTGTAGCTACTGAAAGTGGAGGTAGGAATTCTTTGTGGGTTTGGTGTTATTAAGCTAAGAAGAGCCAAAATCTCCTGCTCCCCCCTCATTTACTTATATGTAATTACTCGCAGAAGTTTGACTAAAAATAGAAAATCTTCCAGTATTATATTCAAGTAGTTGGATAATTTTCTTTTAAGCTCTTATTACAAACTGCTTTATCTTTCTTTTGGAGAAACTGCTTATTCTGAAGAGACTTCTTTCTCTAGAGGGCCATTTTTGTCAGAGCTGGACTGACAGGCTTCCCAGCTGCAATATAATTCATTCTCTTACTAATCATCATCTTCAAAAGTGAAATTCACTTATTTGCAGAAGCTCTGTCTGAGCTGGTAAGAGAGGAAAGCCCCTGGGTGTCTAAGCAAGGGCTCAAGGGTGCTGCTGAGGACAAGGAAGTCCCACCTCAAGTCTCTACATTAGACCATTAGATATTGCCCAGGTTTCCATGCTGGGTGAGGAATCAGTCAGTACAGCTGTCACAGTGCTGCTTAGCAGCCCATTAGAGCAGGAT
>WBNO01027998.1:16530-43135 GCA_013400575.1 Peucedramus taeniatus
TATTAAAAAATGCACCGAGCCACACCCACAGATGTCAATGCATACAAATATCAGAGTGAGAATTTAAATGAATAAGGATTTTGTGGCTAGCCATTGTATCACTACCATGTTCTGAAGCAAGTAACACACTTACTGGCCTGCACACGTGGGACTTCATTCTACATGCAGCAGCACTAAAATGCCCTTTTTGAAAATAGCACACTGTGAACTGGTAATATTGAAGTAGACAACGCTGAAGTTTTATTGAGATACTCATGTTTAACATTGTTTAAAATGTGAATCAGGCTTCACACATTTACTAAGCACTGTGTGCTGTACTGTGTTAATTGCTCTTACTTGTTGAACACATCTATTTATACATGCTGCTGCTTTTCTTTTTGTGTAAATTCTGACCTTTTTGCAGGAGCAAGGTAACCTTTGATAGCACGTTGTAACAGCAGATGAATTTCTGTTGCTCTGCTGATCCAAAACTATTTAAAAATCCCTAAAACCAGCTGGACAAAAAAAATCATGTAGAAATGTAAAAAATCGGGAAGTACTTGGCATTCAACAAATATTTAAGTCGTGTTAGATTATACTACTAGATTATATTATAAATTGCTTTTCTGTTTCCACTGTAGCCCTATGAAAAGTATTTGATGGGTCAGAAGAGAACAGCATAACAGAACTCTTCTGGAAGGCTCTTCTGCATTGCTGAGAGGTGAAAATGTGACACACTGTGAACTTGCTCCAGAGAGAGTCATTACAGTAACTTGACAGTGAAAACATATTTTCACTGTAGAGTTCCTCCTGTTTAAAACCTGAAAACAGTGGCATTTTTGATGAGCACTAAGTGGCTATAATACAGGTAAAACTTTAATCTCCAAAAGTAAAATACAAATTGAGAAAAAGGCTTCAGCCTGGTAACTGAGGAATTAAAGAGACTGCAGAATATTTATAAGATTTCAAGCAAATACTTCAAATTATTTTTTATTTGGAGAGTCATAGCCTTGTTTTCATTAGACAATTGTCACTTGAAATTCTATCAGCTGGAAGTAGAGATGAGGGTGGGGGGGTCTGTTTGTGCATCTAGAAGGAATGAAAGATCCAGCACAAGAATCAGCGTTAGCTCTTCTATCTGTGGAAATATTCATGGCCAGGTTGGGTGGGGTTTTAAGCACCCTGGTCTAGTGGAAGTTGTCCCTGCCCAGGATGGGGCAGGGTTGACACTAGACGACCTTTAAGGTCTCTTCCAACTCAAACCATTCTATGATTCTGCAATTCTATGATCCCCATGGAAAATCCAAGACATTTATTTCTCCTCCATATGTCAGTGTGTGATTTAATGTTAAGAGAATCTGGGAGAGCTAACAGTAAAACCCATGAGTCCAGGGAACAGATTTTCCACTAAAATGACAAGAAATGTCTCTCACTCTGTAAGGCTCCTCTCCATTCAGGATTTTGCTGGGAGGGACTGCTGACTGCAGATTTTCTATGACTGTATCAGTGCCCTCTGGCCATCAACAAAGGCACTCATGCAGAAGCAGATTATGCTCCCACTGCAGATGTGGCAACCAAATCCAACATATTTTTATGGCTCTCCAGCTTCTTGGAATCACTGGACCATGTTGCAGTATTCTGTGCAGTCACTAATGGGCCTCTACATTTCTGGTTCTGCACCAAAGTAGTCTTCACGCAGCATTAGGGCAGGCAGCAGGGGAGCAACTGACCCCATAAGAGCACTGGTGCTGTCTCTGGGGCTGGTCTACTGTAGAGACTACCAGCAGGCTTACAAGGACCCCCATCAAATACAGGTGCAGAACAGGGATGTGAATAACTGCAGGTTACACAATGTTTAGCTCTGATCATCCTGCCCTCCCTGTCCTACAAAGCTCTGCTTCTCCTTGAGAAGGGCACAGGGCAGCATCTCCTCTTGTTTAAAAAGGAGCAGCAACAGAACTTCCTGGCAGGAAAGATAAAATGCTTTCATGATCTGAAATTGCATCCATGTTCTCTGTTTCAGCTTCTCTTACTATTTTCACTTTTCACTTAGTATCTGCAAATTTTCAAAATATTTTCTGAACTTGATGCTTCCTAATTCTTATATGATATTTCCTCCACCCAGCCACTTAATAAATGGCTTTTTTCCCTTCTAGATGTCTCAATAAGGTCTAAATTTGCAACCTCTGCTGTGCTGCCTCTTACAGTTGCAAGCACCTTTCCCTGTCTGACAGCTGGGACCCTGCTGTGCTGTGGGACCTCCTTGGTCAGTTTAAACTGAGAAAGTGAGAGAGGCTGGAAACTGTAGGAGATGCAAGAACCAGGGAGCAGGGATGAATTCTCACAGGCTGCTCTTGGCCTGCTAGGAAATGTGATTTTTATAATACCACTCTCTCTCTCTCAGATACACCATTCAGAGAAAAAGCCTTGGCCAATAGAGCAAGCAAATTATAGCCAAGACAAGGCAGGGGCATAAGAGAGTGAATGAGGGCATGGAAAGTCCCTTGGCAGGTCACAGCAGCCCTCCACATGAAAAGCCACTGCAGAGCCAATTCATGCCTCAAATGAGTTCCTCTGCCTCCATTTCTGGGTTTTTATTTTCCTGTTTTTAATGCTTCATGCTCTTGTGAGCAATGATTACTGACATCACTATATAAATGAGAGCTGAAGTATTTCTCCTAATTGCTTTCTGCAGGCATATTAAGGCAGAATACTGTGATCTGAGAACACAGACCCTGCAAAGCAAAGCTGTCTGAGGGCTGTATGCTGAGCCAGGATGTCTCCCTTGGGAAAAAAAAGGATTATAGAAGGAGTTGCATCTTTAAATGAGAAGTGATGGGAAGATTGGGAGGGAGAAACCCATAGCTTTAGAAGGTTTTGAATGGAACGTAGATTCTGCCCTCTGTCCCCACTCCATGAGCAAATTTTTGGGCCGCAGAATTGGCAGTTCTCTTTCCCCCAGCCATCCTTCTCTTCCATTTAGTCACAAAAGGCAAGAGCACATATTCCTTCCCTAAAACCCTCAGAAATCAGACTAGCATCCTTTATGGAGGTGATGACTCTGGAAGGCAACACTGGGATTCATGCTCTTCATGTGGCTCTCTTAAGAGATATTTCTGCATTGTATGCAAGGGAGGTTAAGAGGGCACAGCACCAGGTACCACATGAAGGGACCCTCTGTGTTCTTAGCCACCTTTCCTGCTGACACCATGAGACTGGGGCTGGGAAACCTGCATGGCTCGCTGGTGAGGGCAGGAGAATTATGCATTATCTGTCTCAACTGAGCATCTTCTCACCTTGCCTTCTAGCTGCTTGGGCACATTTGAGGTGTGGGTGATGAGAGCAGAGAATCAGTCACTTCTCCCATACAGGAATGGGGCAGGAGCCCCTGATATTTTAGAAGGTGTTCAGTTGAGAATTTGCAGCCAGGTCTGCTCTCTCTCAAAGCTATAAACCTCTATTTAATGTAAATGCCTGCCCTGGGCCTCCAAACCTGGTGGCCCCCATATCTGGGATTGATAAAAGGATGAGTAGGCATGAAATGTCCACAGTCTGTGCTCGATGAAGAGTAGGGCCAGCCTGTCCCTAGCTCTCCACATCCCCATGTAGTGTCCTGTGCAGGTGGAGGAGCCCAGTCAGGAGCAGGCCCACTTCTCCTGGGCAATGAGTTAATAAGAAACATGTTTGGTGGTCCTGCTCTTTCACTAGTGGGTCTGTGTGGTCTTTAAAATTGGGGTTTGAGAGCTTACCTGCATAACAAATGTTTGGGAAAATGTCAACATTTTTTTGAGCTTTCTGAGGAGCTAGTGTTAGATCTAGGGTTTTAAAAGAAACTCCGGGAAGTATGAACTGCAATAATATCATGTGAACTAGCAGTAGAATACATAACTTTAATAGACTGTAGCCTCCTGTGCCTCATGCCTACCATACAGCAAACCAAGGTAGTTCATAGTGTGCTAAACCTATACACTGAGTAGAATTTCCTTGCTTTGCTATCTTGGTGAATCCTCTTCCCATGTTATGTCAGGATACTTTTTCCACTAGAAAATGAGATGCATTAAGTTGCAAGGAAGGGACAAAAGATGTTTCCTGTTTCACCACTGGAACTAGCTCTGCCCTACTACTATGCTGGGATCAGAAGGTAGGGTCAAAAAAATATGAGGGAGAGACATGTAACCTCTGCCCACACAAACAGTACAATGTGATTATGGGGCCCACGTTAAAGCTGTGTGTTTTGCCCTCTCTGTAGCTTCTATGAGTGAGAAGCTCTTTCTGTCTCCTAGCCCCCTGCCCAGGCCACCACATGTGTGTCCTGTGCAGCAGCAGCTCCTGTTTCTGGCTGAATTGCAGAACCTGAACAGGGAGGCCCTGTGAACCCATCTGGAAGCATTGGCAAATACACAACTAACTTTTTGCCTGAAAAAAAAAATGCAGAATTTTGAGTAAGCCTCCAAGCTTGTCAATGCTGAGTTGTTTCTGGCAATGGAACTATAATTTCTTGCCTTAGAGTTGGGAAGAAACGATTAAAAAGTCTCTTGGCACTAATTTTCCAGGGAGTTTCTAGCCCTTGGTGTTTGTAGAAAGGCTGACAATGTGAGAGGTGTCATAAGCAGATGCAGCACTGTGGTGCTGAGCTGAAATGGGAAGGTGCAGACCAGGGTGCCCACAAGGGATAGAAGGAGACCATCTTTGATCATTTTTCTTTAGAGTCTCTTTTTTCCTTTCTCTTGAGAGGTGACAGCATGAAGCATTTCTCCTTCTTGCTCTTTCTGTCCTTCACCTAAGCACACACACTAACACACATCTAAACACACATCTCAGACTCACTTGGAGTCTCACCAACAAGAAACCCTATGTACCAGACAATAGAAGGAATGAAGCCAATACATTATATGGGTTTTAGGCGCCTATTTCACAGCTTTCCCGGAGTCAGACTCATGGTTTGGGAAATTCCAAGAATGACAATATTGAAGCCTTTAATTAAATGCAGAGTTGAGAAGTGTTAACAGCTGCCACCAAAATGTGTGCTGCGAGAGGAGCAGGATGGGGAACTCATGGGGGAAAAAAAAGGGCTGGAGTGGAACAGAAATCTTTCCCACGCTTGGATCCGCGAAGGTTAAAAGTAGCAGATAAGGATTTCTCTCAGGGATCCATCAGACGACAACAAGCTAATAAAAAAGCCTTGTCGCCACATCGTGGCCAAGCGAGGCCACTCATTTTTAGCGTCGGTTGCACAGCCCTCCTACCTCCCTTTCTGAGCAGGAAAACGGGGAAAGCTAGGCACACGCGTAAAGGCAAGCTGCAGGGAGCGACCTGAGGCGAGGCTTGCGGAGCGTGGAGGGGCCGCGCAGCCCCGCTGCGCGCGGCGGGCCCGGGGCCGGGTGCGCTGCGCNTGTCCCTAGGATATAGTGGTACTCGTCTGTACAGCCTGTCCTCCAGCACACGGCTGTGGTGGAGTAAGGCACAGGAGTCATAGAATAGTCGTAGCATCAGTTAGGCTGGGAAGGATGCTTAAGATCGAATCCAATTCTTAACCCAGCACTGCCAAGTCCACCACTAAACCATGTCCTCTAGTGCCGTATCTACACGGCTTTTGCAGACTTCTGGAGCTGGTGCTTCCACCACTTCCCAGAGCAGGCTGTTCCAATGTCTAACCACCCTTCCACTGAAGAAATCTTAACTAGTGCCCAATCCAAACCTCCCCAGCACTTCCTGGGGAGTGCCTTCCTGAGGCCACTTCCTCTTGACCTGTTAAATGTTACTCTTCCTTTCATGTACGTGTAGAGAGGAATGGGTCCCTCCTTTCCTCCAGGATAAACACCCCCAGCTCCCTCAGCTGCTCCTCACAGGACTTGTGCTCCACACCCTGCCCCAGCTCCATTGCCCTTCTCTGGACTCCCTCCAGCCCCTCAGTGTCTCTCTTGCAGTGAGGGGCCAGAACTGGACACAGCCCTCGAGGTGTGGCCTCACCAGTGCCCAGTACAGGGGGACAATCCCTGCCCTGGCCCTGCTGGCCACACCATTGCTGATCCAGGCCAGGATGCCATTGGCCTTCTTGGCCACCTGGGCACACCCTGGATCATATCCAGCCACAGTCAACCAGGGGTCAGGAAGACAAAGTGACTGTAATGTCACAAAGGGGCAGCAGTGTGCCTGGTTAGGAGAGCAGCTCTTAGAGATCGACCCCTCTTATACCAATAGACTGTGTTGCATGCTTGCCCTGTGTCTTGCAGGAAATGAATGGAGTAATGCACAGCCAGAAAATGCAGTCAGGCTTAGTTCTCAAGCCTGACATTCAACTACAGAGATAAAGGAAATGGTAAAAGTGGATTCACAAGATGGGGTAGCTCAATCTGTTTACGAGGCTGAGCAGCAGGCTGGGGTTGAGTGAGTGGCTTAAAAACTGAAACTACTTCCCATGAAAGCTGAAATGACAAAAATTTGCTCCCAAGGCCAAATGCTCTGCTGTGTGGCAGGTGCCAGGTGACAGGACAGGTCCCTGCAGGTGGTGGGGAGCAGCTACACTGCACAGCACAGTGTGGTTGCAGCACGCACACATTAGAGGGCTATGGAATGCAATCATGAGCTGCACAGAGAGGCACCCACCCCTCCTTCCCAAGGGGAAGAGGGAAAGGGGACTGGAAGGCAGCTGGGGGAGATTTTAGCCTGTAGCATCTATAGGGGATGTTGGAATAACACAAAGGAAGATTCTTGCTGTGAGACCAGAAAAGATGGTGAATTAAAATATATTTCTGGCATCTGATTTTCATTTCAATGCAAAGAAAAGGAAAAGGAGGGAAGGAAAGCAAGATTTTTTTTTTTTTTATGAGCCTGTCATTACCAGGCAGTTCAAAGTTATACTGAAATAACACAGCTAGTTTCAAAACTGGCCATGGATCACAGCAGTCGACCACTGGACTGGATCACAGCAGATTGAGGCTCCAGCAGCAAGTTCTATTGACCATCCCATGGAATCTCTGTACCTAGTAATGCATAGCCAAGGGTGTAGGACTCACAGCAATATTTATGAAGTGCTTGTGTCAGGGCTCTGACTAGCCAAAAATCCTTGGACTGCTAAAATGAACAAAATTACTAGGTCGTTGTTGATTTACTAACTTTATTCCTGTTCTTGAAGAGTATTGATTTATACCAAGGCTTTTTGCAACTCTTACAGATACACTCTCCTTTTTCCTTTTCCCCATACCTTCTTTTAGCACTATGAGCTGTGTGATTCCCCGCTCTTGCACTGAAGCAGCACCTTTGAGAAAATGCAGTACTCAGGAACTCATGCCTGGATCGTGAAGGGCGGCTGAAGGCAAATAGCCAGAAATGTGGCTGTCCACAAAATCATAGTTTCCATTGCTCATACTTGGAAGTAGCTTTGCATGGTATCTGTGGTCACCAAAACCATCCAGGCCCAGCTCTTTTTCCCTGTGGCTTGTCTGTCATGATCATCATTCATGTATGCATATTATTTGAGTGCAACATTGATCCACAGCTCTCCTGGTACAATGAATTGTTCTTCTAGTTATGTGACCTCATTAAAAAAAAAAAAAGAAGGAAAAAAAGAAAAAAAAAATACTCATGTCCCAGAATCCCAGCATGAAAAGGTCAGTTTCTCTTTGGAATATAAGTGGTGAATAGAGGAGAGTCTGTTTGCTTAGCACTGAGACACTAAGGCTTCTTACCCAACCCACCAATAAGGCCAGTGCAGGAGGGATGCCTGTTGCCAGCACATCTCCAAAATTTAGTTATTTGATTTCTCCCTTTTTCTTTGTTAGCAGAAGGCACCTGCCACTCTGAGTTAGGGATTGGTGCATTATGGGGCTGTGCAGACATGCATTATCTTTAGCCAAGATTGGTAAGGCAAGAGAGAAGGCTTAGCAGACTAATAAATTGTCTTTCTGTCTTCTTCTGAAATGTAACAATGAAAATATTGTCTGCTAAGGAAATAGGAAGAAATCCCTCCTCTTATGGTTTGGGAATCTCTATTATTACATTTCACGAAAATAATTAGTAGAAGAAAACTTGGAACCACATGCAGAAGAGGAATTAGACAATTTCCAGATAGAAATTGTGGGAAATAGTAATGGTAAGAAGACTGTCAGAAAGCTGTGAAAGGAGGCCTCAGAAACAGAAAGAGCAGAGAACTTAGAGCTAGCTACAGCTGCAAAGTCTGAAAGTATAAAAGTTACAATAGCACAGCAAGCAAGGACATGAAACAATAGTTTCAATTTTAGCTTGGCCAAGATAGACCTTAAGACTGCAGGAAAATATGCGTAGCAAGATAGTAGAAGGTTTTAAGCTTGATAATGGAATATTGTGTATTATTAATAGAAGGCATACAAGTGAGCACTGTTTGAAGCAGGTGTACGTGTGCAATTATCTGTAAGCTTTAGCAATATGCTATTGGCTAGAAAGTTTTTAAAATACCCTATAACAAAGAAATCTTTGGCTGCTGCTGGCTAGACATGAGCTGTTGCCATCTTTCAATTGTCTCAACCATGTAATAAGACTGATGCTGCAATAAAGCCCAAGGAATGTATCCCAGCAGTCCCGTACTGTCTGCACAAACCTCCAACACAGAAATGTTCATCCTAGGACCAGATACTTATGTCCCCCAGTACCACGGTACAGAAAGCACTCATACAGTAAAAGCAGATGGCAGCCAGACTATTGACCAAAGCCAGAGGACTCCTGAAATGAATGAATGGCTGTATCTGAAATCCTGTGTGTGCTCAAGGATAAATGACCTCCTGTAGACTTGATATGGATGCCAAGTACCTCCATCCTGGTAGATGGTCCCCACTCCCTGCAAGATAAAAGGAAGCTATTTAACCAACTTGTCAGTAATATTAGTGAAGATATTTTTATCCTGCATAGACACAAAGCAAGATTTGCTCCATGTTGACAGTTATAGAGTAAAACCTTGGTGTTTTTCTGCTATGCCAGGTGGCATGTGGATGGTAATGTGCCCTCATGCAGCAAAGATGCCAGAAAACTCATCTCCCTATTTTTAATTACCAAAGAGAGAAACATCAATTTGAAGTGGGCTTTATTTTCCACACAATTTATGGTGTTGTTCCCCAACAGAAATGAAAGAGATGGCCCAAAGGCAGGTTCCAGCTGAGACACTGAGCAGATGCTGCCTGAGCCCATGGCTGCAGGGCACAGCTGGCTGGGCTGTGTGCATTGTGCTGCTGGTCTGCACAGGGAGCTGCTAGGGTCAGGGGCTAAGCCTTCTCCTGCTCGGATAAGTATTAAAGAAAACATTAAAAATGAAGATATATCTCTTAGGGAAAATCTTCTTGAAAGAAAAGCAAAGCAGAGTTTTTTATTCCTGGACCCTATCTAAACTTTAAAATTTCTGGTCTGGTTAGACGCGGATATTCTGTGTGACATCCTCAAATGTTCTACAGCTATTCATAGGCTTATTTTCTAACCACAGGCATTGATTTGAAACAAGAGAGTATGCACTTCCTGGGGCCTCAGAACACCCTGTGGGGGCCCCAGAGTGAGGCTGCTCTGCTGTCAGTGGGCTGATTGTCTGCACCTGGACAAGTTGTTTTGGGTTAGCTGCACTGCCTCCATAAGGGTGATGATTTGGCAGTCCAAGGTCACTCTTCACATGTGCTTGAACATGAGGAAAAGGCTGTATCTCCTCAGGAAACCATGATGCTGCTTGTGGAGGCCCCAGATAGCCTCCTCAGGGGCAGCTGTTGGGAAGTGAAGAGTGTAATACCAGAGTTTCTAACTCTCTAGGACAATGTTTTTTATCTTCCTAATAACTGGGAGTTTGGGTGGGCCTCGGACCTCTCACATAGTTTTTCCGCAAGTGGAATGGTCTCTGGTCTCATTTTCCATTGCTCTGCAGTGGGTTGCAGAACTGCCTGAATTCACTCTTAGGCTTAGCCAGGGCTGGAGTGTCTTTTCATCCTGCCACTCCTTCAGCACCTCTAGCTTCTCCAGCCCCAGTGGAGCATTAGGACCAGACCCTATGGGAGACCCCCTGATTGGGATATCATGCAGAACAGGACCTCATACCAGCTTCCTAGAGCCTGTGTCTGCTGCTGATGACCTGTGTTCACCATGGTTTAAAGCACATCCCTTTCTTACATGAGACAGTTAAGCTGTAAATCTTCTTACAGTTAATTTCTTCAGGGTCTTGCATTAGTGCCAACAGATACACAGATGTAGAAAGACACTTCAGATTTTGAAGGCACCTCTGTTTTTCACTTTTCAGCTCAAGAGCTGCACAGATCTATACAAAAAACAACTAACCCTCAGTTTTTAATTACCTTGCTGAGTCCCCTCAGTTGGGTGTAAGCCAGAGCTTGTCCTTCTCAGTTTTGGTGGTTCACATTGCTAAGTCACCAACTCATACTTCACTGGGATATTCTGCCTGTTTGACCTTTTTACCTTTTTACGGAAAGCTGGGAATCTTCTCTGTGTCACTTTACATTTTCCCCTTTCCAGCATCTTTTTTTTTATTATTTTTATTTTTTTTAATTTTTTTTTTTTGGTTAGAAACATTTTGTCTTCAGCCTTCTGACTGGAAATAGGATAAAAACTGTTTTCCTTGAGCAAGAAATACCTATAGCTGAGAGAGGTTTTATCCTGGTAGATCACTGTTCTCATCTACCCATCTGTGATTTTCCCTAGTCTAGTTCTTTAAAAGTTTCAGCATGTTCAAAATAAAATCAGTTCAAAAATTCTCTCATTTCAAGGTATCCATCAGAAATCGTCTGTTTTTTCCCTGCTATCCTTCCCCTCTTACAATTCATTTTCTTGTCTTCCCCTCTCCCTAATATACAGAGCAAGTACATTAGGGCCAATCTCAGAGAGCACTAGAAAGAGGGAGATAGATGTCAAACATGCTGCATTTGCCAATATCTGGAAGGAATGATGGAGTTTCATTCTCAGATGTGATTTGATGACGGGAGTCCATGCTACAACAAGATGCTATATGTGTGAGGGCAGTGAGCTGCACAAGTAGACCCTTCAGCAAAAACCTGTCTAGAGATATAGGATCACAAACAGCAAGCAAGGAAGCACTCAGTGCTGAGAGAAAATTAAGCAATTATAATGAGATATCTTTCAGATGAGATGTAAATATACTAGAAAAAATAGGGGGACTTGGCTGGAACACAGTAAAACAGTGAGAAGGGACATATGCTACAGGAGCTTGTAGGTAGACACTAGCTCACAGGAGTTTGGGGGGGACAGGGGATGGTGCAACCTGATCAACAGATTGATTGAAGATTAGGATTTATGTGGAGGGAAAATAAATTCAGGAGTCATAGCAGGGTTCAAACTAGCACAAATGTGTAAGTGTTGGAAAAAGCAATAACTGGACAGTGATACATCATAATTTGTGTGAAATAACCACCCACCACAACTGAGATGGTGCATTTGAACTAAGACTACATGATCAACTAACAACAGCATCCAAAAAGCACATATACTGTAAGCAGTTTAGACAGTGAAAAATCAAAAGAAAAAACTTTTCCCTGTTTCAAAGAGACAGCTTAGAGGCAGCATGCTTTTGCTAGGGAAATGTCTAACAAATCTTTCTCTTTCAGACTATTAGGGCAAAGTCCCCAGTGAATTCTGTGGAATTCGTACGGAACTACAATCATCAGTGCTACTGAGAGGATATAAGGGAAATTCATTATTGCAGATGAGGTATCTTTGTCAATCATTTAGTCAAAACCAAAGTTATTCCTTTCCAGTTTTAGTAAGTAAAAAGAAATAAATGGAGAGGGGTGGGGTGTAAGACCATGTCACCACAACTGAGATATTCATGAATATAGTCTCTTGAATATTTATTGTAATTGCAAAAGAAAAAAAAAACCTTTCAGCAAAAAAAAAATTAAACAAACAAAATCCACTTGATATACAGAAGTCACATACAAAAAGAATATCCAATGGAATACACATGGTTGCTACATCAGCACAGAATTGAAACTATCCATGTGAATAAAACTTGTACTGAACATTCAGACAAGAGCTTCCATGGATTCATGGAGAAGATTCACAAAATTTATCACCCAGCATCATTTTAGCTAACATATTTTTTAAAACCACAGTAGCTATATTGCAGTAAGAGTCGGGGGAGAAGGCACAGATTGAGTCTCACCCCCTCACAAAGGTATCCTAAACACGTACTTCAATTTTTCTTCAAGAATAGTTCAGCAAACAAGTTGGATTGAGAGAACCAGAACAGCTATATGTTATCAAGGAAAGCATTTATTTTCGTGCATGTAATCACATGTCTGTGAGGAATTATAAAAAGCTAGGTAAAATTATCTGCCAGCCCTTGAACTGTCAGGTCACTTAACAATAAAAAGTTTAGGGAGTCCTGGAGCACGCTGTACATTTCCATTTTAGTGGTACCTCATATTCTGACTCTTACTTTTTTGCTTAGCAACAATGATGCCAAGAATTTCCTTTTCATATTAAGCAATCCCAAATTTCTATCTACATACATTTTCATTTCACTCTGGTCTATATAATTTTGCAGAAGTTTTAATGGCATTAGGTACAAAAAAAGTTTTTTTAAGGACTTTTCAGGTCATTGCAAGTACTGTCATGTGCTACTTAATGCAATTTGGCTACTTTGATTTTTCAGAGAATTTGATGACATCAGAAAGGAAATCCATAATACTGGTTTCCAGTAGGCCTTAGAATTTCATTCTTTTCCAGAATGTAACAAACAACCATAACTTATTCAACCTCATATATTGTCATAAAAATGCATCAGATAAAATTAAAAATCTACTTATGTACCTTTTAGCATGGTACTAATGAATATACTTTTTTTAGGAAAATTGTGTGGCAAAACCAATTCCTCAATTCTTCCCCATGGCCCAGACTCAGTGGCCTGTCTCTGTTTAGTAAATTCCCAATGCAGATGACACATGCCTTTGAAGCTGGAGATTTAGCAAAAACGAACAGAATGAGCTTTTCTGCAGGCTCTATGGGCACAGCTGGGAATGCATGGCAGATCAGTGATTCAGGGTTTAAGGTCCCAAATGTACCCAAGGGTGTTGCTGAGTACTGATGGCCTTGCTCATGTTCTTAGAAAACCATTAGAATTATGCAAGTAAGCAGGAATAAATAAATTATTGGATGTCTCCTTTTAATTTCCTTGTTAGATTCTGCCCTGCATTTTGTTTCCATTTGTACTTCAGCTTTATTTCTAATAATGGAAATGTTGAACTTTGAAGGCCATGTAAAAATGGAGTGAAGAATGTGGGTCAGTATCTTTAAGGAGGTATCTTCCATCTTTATTATCTAGAGAACTTAAGAAACTTAATTGTCAAAAGTGACCAATTAAGGTCACCTTCCCCTCTGCTATGCTGCTAGTTGTGATCTTGAAGCTGTTTGCAAACATGTTAAACTGGGGCACCAAACAAAGTCTGACAAGTCATATGCAAGAATACTGGGTACCCCTATTTATAATTTCAGGTAAATATTATGAGTTAACTGTATCAGATTAAAGAAATCATGTCCACATGATATTATGCAATACAGGCAGACAGAGTATGTAACTGACTCATTATGAATAAATAATTAACTCACCATAAATGCTGAGCTCTAAGAGGTTCTTTTAATGCTTCTAGAGAACATGCTTTAAAAATATAGGCAGTTTATAAATGGTTTAAAGCATTTTCTGACGGAAGGCCTGTCCCACTAGTGTTGGTGTAACATGACAATTCTCAAAAAAGGACACTCAGAACTGTAAAAGTAAAATTGACATGCACTTGCAGTAAACATACAAATATCTTTAACCATAGTCTCATATATGAAAAATAGCTTAAGTTACTTAAGAATATTCTTACACTACACTGGTAAAGTGTTTACTATATAATATTTCTACAAGACGTGTACATTTACTAGAAATCTTAAGCCACACAGGCATCATCAACAGCTTATCACACATACATGATGCTTCTCTCTTTCACACAAGTTTATATACACTGAGTAAATAATTAAATATTGCACTTATTGGCCCATGATTCCTCAGTCTTGAGGTATTCAAAAATAGAAAAAATATCTATTTTTATAACATTTTTTTCATGCAACATGTAAGACATTTGAAATACACGAATGCTAGTATATAGGTTACACATTGTGACAGTCCAACTGAGTCACAACACATCTGACATTACTGACAAAATACCAAACAGGAGTTACAGCACAAACATTTCATATATTACTAGTTGCAGGTACATGTCAGAATTACTTGAGGAAATTTATCACCAGAAGTGGTAAACAATGTCTACCTAACTTTCATTTTTGTGTGTTATAGGTGAATGTGAAGTTATGGGAAAATCAGGACTTTTGCTTCCCCCCAGATCAGACACCAAGTACTTTATTGTACAAATGACAAGCCATCTACCTCTGCTGGAACCACAATTAATAAACCTATGGTCTTCAAATGTAACACATTTGATTTCCAGTGGTAATGACAATTTAAGGATAGATTTGGGAAAAGTGGCACTGAATATAAACAAGTAACACTGAGAAATGAATGAGTATCAAAGATGTACTATTGTATATATGTGCATATAATATATGTGTAGTCACAAATTCTGCTTCACTGAAAACCCATGTATAAATAAAAAAAAAAAAGCTTAATTTGCAAAAGTGAACTACATTTACCACTAAATAAAACTGGTAGAGTTCATTCAAATAATTGAAGTGTGTTGTCTTTTTAAATGAGACTGGACAAGTGATCAACCTTGGAGAATGTGGAGTCAGAAAGTATGGATTAATAGTGCAAATTAACACAACGTATTCCCCTGTTGGTAAAAGTGAAGATATGTTGCTAAACCCCCTGAGGATGTATCTGTGAGGCTTCAAACTCATGGTCTCACATTGCTAAATCTGTCATGCTAAAGAAGAACTAGTCTCATTCACTTTGAGTCTATGTGAAACAGGCCAAGGAGGAATAGATCTGTCATCAGAACTGAAATTTAGTTGATGCCTGTAAAAATGTAAATTATAAAACTTCTCTAAAAACAAATCTAGAAAACAGTAGCTCAGGAGGGGTGGATTTGTAAGGGGAGTTTCTCTTGGAGTGCAATTGCAACATCACTTGTCTGCTCTGAAGAAACAAATGCATAACCAGTAAATGTAGAATTTTTGCTACTTTTTTTCCTAAAAATGGCAGATTGAATGTATTCTCAAAGTTAGGATCAAACTCCAGAAAATGTTGTGCATCCTGAAATAGCACTTCATTTCTAAAATAAAGAAGATGCAGGTGGTACAGCTGAGCCGAGCAGACTGGGAAGAAAATTTAATCTTTCAGACTGGTGCTCTGGAAAAGGCCACATAGATGTAGATGCTTAGGTAATTTCTCTAGGCATTGCATTAAGTATAAGCATAACAGAACAAACAATTCCAGGTAACAGTCACTTACACAGCTGTTCAGAGAGAAAGAGTATTTTTGACAGAAAAATCAGGCTAGTTCATATTTATTTAAAACACCAAATGAACAAGTCTAAATAAACTAACCACCACCACCAAAAATAACAGACACAGTATTAAGTTAGTTGCACTTGTAACATGTGAACATGAACTCTTAAAAGAATCAAAAACATGCATTTGAATGTCCAACCCAGCAGGGCTGGCTAGCTGTTTGGCAGGTTGGTGCCAGAGGCACCGCAGGAACCAGTCAATCCCCATGTTCCTGGGTGCTCCCAAGGTATTTGCTGACCAGTAGCTTGAAGGTGCAGAAAGCAGCACATTGTCAGAGCATGATAAGGCTGGTGCATTGTCCATGCACAGGATTAACCTGCTGCTATAAGCTTTAGTCTAGATCATAACTCAGAAAAAGGATTGTGTAGTATTAGTTCAGCTTCAGCTGGCACTATGTAGCTCAGGACTCTCTGCCCAAAGGCATTTCATCTCTCAGAAATTTAACACACTTTGTGTATTAACTGCTGTATCTCATCAAGTGGATAAATCTCTGCTGAAGGGGTTATCTATGGCTGGACCAATGATTTGCTGTGACATTCAGTCTTATTTCTATGTTGAAAGCACAAAAAATTAATGCAAGGTGTGCAAGAACTTTTTCACTAATATTTGTGATGAGGCTGAAAGTAGTTTTGTGTCTGCTATCCCAGTTTTCATCTGAGCCCTCCCCTCTTCCATCACAAAATATGGTGCTTTGTAGCCTGGTACTTGAAGGAATTTTTCCACACCACTGGATAGATCAGGAATATAACCAAAACCTGCCTGTCTCCTCCAGGAACTCATAATCAGTGACTACTGGATATATGCAAAGAAAAAGGCATTGATTGTTTAAATTTAGGCCCTTGATCAAGTTGTGACAGGTTCTTCAAAAATGTTCACCCTACCTGAATTTAAGAAAACTGCAGTTTTCTTACTGCATGTAAGTCAAGAGGAACTGAACCAGATTGACACAGGCTGCTGTTGGATATTCTATCCCATAAGAGTCCAAGGAATAATGTTGCATTGAAAGAAAATTTTAACACTGTTAGTCCCCAGAGAATTCTTGGAATATTTGGGGAAGGCATGGTAAGTTACTTCTCAAAAGCTTTTCTGTCTTTACTGCTTCTCTACAAAAGGCAAGTTCTAGTTGAGAGAGGTACTGAGATCATGATGCTCATGATCTAAACGTGACCAACTTTATAGCAGAAAACTCAATCTTGCTGTGAAGCATGTGACTGCAAAAGCCAACCTGTGCTGGAAAATCAAAGCCTACTTTTTCAACAGTAGGTAGCCCAGTTTGAAAAGAAAAAGCCTGCTTGATCTTCCAAACATTTTCAATTTCAGAGAAAGTTATCATAGGATAAATTTGGTTTGACGGGACCACAGCAGTCCAATCTTTTACTTAAAACAGTGTCAACTGTGAGAGGGTTGAGTGGTTTTCCCAGGGTTTTAGTCTCACGTTGAAAAACTCCAAGTATTTTATTTGAACATTTTAAAAATTAATCTCTCAACTCCATGACAATGTCTGAGTGTTTGTACAAAGTTTTGAGGAGATTTTAAATACAGACTCGTTCTGCTGATGTATTTCAGATAAGCTTTTTCCTTTTAACACATTTTTAGCACTCTAAGGAACAACACTACTCTGACAGCTGCTTCCTCCAGCCACTCTGTCTCATGCAGAAGGCCAAATATGTGTGGAGGCCAGCAGATTAGTTGCCTCAGAAACTTGACAGAGGGGTTCTCCTTAGATTTTTCCTGTTACTCTTCTGCCCAGACTCCTGATGCAGAATGAAAAGTAATTAATTAATCTCATTTACCTAAAGAACTATTTATCTACCACTCAATTTGTTTAAAGAGATATATGCTAATAATGTATTTCTACCATCAAGTCTAAATGGTCATAACCAGGCAGATAGGGTCTTAAATTCATTGCAATGGAATACAAGCAAAGTGTGACTGCAGCAAGGGACACTTTGAAGTCTTTTTTCCTTATTGCACTGTGCACAGGAGATGACCATTTCACATTTCACATCAAACATCAGAGCAAAACTGGAAGAATACTTGCACTTCTCTCCAAGCTGCATGATTCAGGATATGCCCAAGATCCTTGACAATGTGATTATGTCTCTTCCCTCCTTGCTTGAGATGGTTCAGACTAATAATACAACCTAAGACTTCACTAAAGAACTTGAGAGCTGAAGCTGAATTCTGTCTCAAGGTTTTCCTGCTCCTTCGTCTTGAGCAGGAATCACTGACATAACAACAAAGGCATGGAAAACTGTCCAGCACCATCTCAAATGAAGCTTGCTCAACTTTGGACTGCTTCTGTTTTTTCCAATCAGCTGGCACCTAGTGGGTGAAAATGTACTAGTGAAAGTCTCTCAGCACACTTAGCAACATGCTGCCTTAAATGGGGAAAGGAAAAAAAGCACCCTGGAGAGAGAAAGGATCATGGTTTGGAGAGCACACACCTCTTCCACCTGGTTGGTCCTCCACTCTAAAAAGGAGGGTGCTTTCTTTTCATGGAGGTAAATCAATCTCCATGTCTGCTAGGAGGAAAATTGCTTAAATAAACTAGCTAACAGGACAGACATTGTTTAAAAACCCAGACAGCATTGATTAATTGAAGTTAGGCAGCCCAGGTAGAGCCCTTCTGGCATATCCTTTTATATGTGTCTATATGCCTTGTTTGGAAGTAACTTTTATTGTGTCAAAGTGTATTTAGATTATTTAATCAATTTTTAAATAGAAGCCATTTTCTCTTAGTGTGTAATGAATTACATAAGTTACCTTCAAAAAATATAAACTGTAAAGAAGGATTTCTTTGCAGTGGTGAGTCACTCAGTCTACTATGTGTTACTTCCTTCTATTTTATTTTTCAGATTTTTCCCATCGCTGACAGTTAAAAAAAATGTCAGCCTTGTCTTAAATTCTGTCTAATTGGAAAAGTAAAATAATCAGGGCTTCTTCAGTTATGCTGTTCAGTTAAAAAAGGTCACTATGATGCAAGTAAAGCAGTTGTACAAAGTACTTCAGGACACATGTAAGAAACTTCCACCAATTACTAGAGGAGTAAAAACTGTAAAATATAACTATTTTAACACTTAATCATAAAAGAACTTGTGTACTTTATTCTGCTATCTTCACGGTCTTTTGCTGATCTTTTCAATGTATTGAGTTTAAGATTAGAAATGTTGAAAATTTTTTATTACTCCTAAAGTTTTAAAAATCCTAATGCTTGTGCCAAAATAAATGGAAAAAAATTAGGTGAAACTTCAGTTCACTGACACCATCAGCATTTCTGCAGTAGCTCTGAGTAAAATACAGACATTTATAGCCACTGTGGTGGTAGCTGTCTCAGTGACTGAATGGAAGATGAAATTCCTGAAAACTGAAGCATGCAGGTTTGACAGCAATGTGACAAGGCAGCTTTTGGCTATGAACAACCAAACTCAATGGATTTGGCTCTATCACACATAATATAGGACTGTCTGTTTAATGTCTCATGCAGGCAGACATGGAAGAGCTAACTAGCCTTCTACTACAGGGTAGGTAAGACTGAGATATACATAATGATGGAATGAGAAATTAAGTCCAGTTTCAGAAAATTATTAGATAGACATGCAGCTCCTATGTAAAAGTAAATACACTAGCTGTCCAAACAGGATGAAGTACCTAATATCTCTGAGAGTCTGGAATGAATATCCTGTTGAAAATTCACAGGGAATTTTGATGGCTTTGGGCCCAGGACCTAACTTCCTTCTGATTTCTGCAGTTTTCAGTCAGCCAGGATGTGTAACATAGTGAGTGTAGATTTGCCAAGGAAATGTGCTCCAGGAAGTGTCCCTTGTATAAGTGATCTGAACAGAATGAGGGATTTGCTCACTAATGAAATACTTCTAAATTCATTTTCAGTCAGGAAAATATGCAAGTAGCATCAGGAAGCTAAGTCTAAATACCCTGACCACTACCCTAAAAATTCAACTCTATAACTTGAAACCGGTGAAGCGAGAGACAATTATGGGCAAACATGGTCTGAGGACATGGCACCAGCTGAAGTGTGACGTAAAACAATAAAAAGAAAAGAGAAATCAATATACAACCTGCATGCAAAAGACAGGTTCTAAAATATGGATCATCCTTTCAGACTAAAAACTGCTCCATCCCCATATGCATATCCAAACAGCTGATGTAAATCAAGACTGTTCTCCCAAATAAATTAATAAGACAGTATAAATAAAGGCATATAGACCATTCATAAATACTCTGTTGGCAATAGAACACACTGGAGCTGCCTTTGCTGATAGCTGCATTAGCAGCTGCAGTTGGGCTGCTGTGGAGGAGGGGTGTCCTTTAGCTGTGTGTTCTGGTTGCTGACAGCAATGGTGGGATTCGTTTCCAGACTTTCTGACATTTTGTCACAGATGATATCCACAAGTCGCTCAAACGTCTGCTTGACATTAATGTTTTCCTTGGCACTTGTTTCAAAAAATTCAAATCCTAAGAAAATAAAGAACATGTTTATGTTCTAGGCATATTTCGGTATTTCCAATAAATATACAAACTTCTCTTGAGCAAGAGACACTCAGAAAGGAAGCACGTGAGAGCACACATATGAAAGAAGAGCAGTTAAAATTGTAACACAATAAGAGTAAGTACATTAGTGCTGCTGGCTTTATACAAGGCTGGATGAAGTCAGAACCACTCCAAATATATTCCCTTAGAAAAATTCTACTTTAACACAGTTTAATCTAAAACTTGATACCTGTTAATCTAAAACTTGCTACCTTGATACCTGTTTCAGAGAATTAGTTTAGGAAAGCCCTATATGTACAGCCATTAGGAATGAGTAATCTGCCGCTCCATCTCTAACTATTACATTCCCCTGGGCATTATTCAGTTGGAATCAGCCATTTCCATTGTGTTATTAAGGTGGTGCCAAAATACAAAATAATGCTTGGAAAAGTACAGGTAAAAAGCCAAGAAGATTTTTGCAATTTGATAGTTACTAAAGTTAACTTTAGTAACTATCAAATTGCAAAACTAGCAAACTATCAAATTGTAACTTTAGGTACCAAAGGGATTCTCAACTCCACAAACAAAACTAATAAAAAAGAGAAAAAAAAACCTCAAAAAACATAAATGCACGTAAAGAAGAAAACATCTTAATTAATTTGTACAGAAGGACTTTTCATCTATTCATTCCCAATGATTAGCCCAAAGGCAAAAACCAGAGCTATCCTTAGCCCTTAAGGGAAACTGGAAATTTTTATGGAACAGAGACAGCTGTTCTAAGCCCTCCAGAGACAGTTTTCCTAAGTTATCTTCTGGGCCCCCATTTGTACCACATCTCACCTCCCACATGGGTCTCACTCATCTAGGCCAGGTTTGCAGCTTGGTGGTCAGCCTGCAACCTAAAAAGCTTCTGCCAGCGCTCCATCTTCCCACATGCTTGTTTACTTTGCAAAGCATTTGTGTTCTTTATTTATTGTTTTCTAGGACTTTTCACGCATTTTTCCCAGTCATGACATTGCTCATCCATTCCCTGATAATCCACAACTTTCTTTCATTCCTGTCTTTCCACTGCCTATGGGTTCAATATTGAAACAGTTTTACAGAACATCTCTAGCTTTACAGAAGCCTTTGTAGAGTCTGGCTTACCCTTTGCATAACTATTTTGATTCCTTCTGATTAAATCTGAATATTAATTTGCAATTACCACTGTCTTTAATTATGAGAAAAATCCCTGTCAGAAAATTTTAATTACTTGAAACTCCCAGCAGAAGGACAGAAAAAATTCTTTGTGGGTCTCGTGGTTTGGTTTGATTTTTTTTAATGCTTTGTTTTATTCCATTTTGAAAGGCCACATGAAATTTAAATGCAAGTACTTTGCTCGCATTAGTATTATGTATTCAGTATGCCATCTAAACAGAATGTAATCTACACATTGCAGCTTTTGCAATTTGAGTTCTACCCTAGAATAACAGCAGATAATTATATTTAGCATGACATGATAACCCAGCAAGAAGTAATAAGCAATGTACAAACTCAACTCTACTCTGAATATTTTTTTTTTTGTATTTTTAATTTATGTAAGGTGCTGGACTGAAGTGTCACGAAGTACTGAAATGTGTAAATGTATAGGAGCTAAGCACCAGCAAAAGCTAGTGTTCATAGGGAGATTAGATAACAAGAGCTACAAATATTGTAAAGGGATTTATGTGGTCATATGACTTCTGTTAGTATCAGGAAGAAGTGTAAGGGTAAGCTCACCAGTATGAGAATACACTGCCATAAAAACTTTTCTATTCCACATTTCTCTGCAATGCAAGAAAACTGTGAATAATAAAAGACCTCCTACAAAATTACATACAAGGCTATAGTTTTAATCCATAAGATATTGCTTCAGTTTAGCTTTGCTAGCACATTTCCTTTGTTGTAAAGTAAGAGGAAAATGAAGAAAGACAGTGTAGCATCACTTGCTGGTGGCTTTGGCCCTCCTGCAGAGCTCCATGCAGGAGAAGGCTGCAGATCATGTGGGAACTGCTTGGGGAAGGGAAGATCCTCCGCAATTTCCATATGCTGTGTTGAAACCCAGATGCAGCTCTAGCCCAGCAATGCAGTCAAGAATCTTCCCCAACTCTTATTGTCTTCTCCACAGGAAGGAGGAGGAAAGCAGCTGTTCCATAGAGGAACAAGTAGAACCATAGGGCAGAAGGGTTGAGTGACAATGGGGGAATGGTGCACCAAAGCTGAGATGATAGGAAGAACACTGAATCTAAAGAACATTTAGGAGTAGAACAGTTTTTACAGTTATAAAGATGGAATGATGAGCACATAAGATGATCATGAAATAGCAGGTATGATATCTAGGTAAGAGAACTAGACAGAGAAAAGCAGAAAATGAAAGGAAAAGTCACAAAGAAGAGAAGAGGCCCATGTCAAGAAATACTGTAACAAGGATAAGATCAAGAAAACAGGCCCACTATCTTGGTGAGGATGTTTTGCACAAGAACATAATGAAAAACTTACAAGACACCCAATTCTCCAGATTAAATGGAGGGTTACAGAGTCTCAAGCACAAAATAATTGATTCAAATAAAATACTGTGGAGATTTCTATGAAATTTCAGATATGATTTCAATATAAGAAGGAAATTGCAGTCATAGCAGTGATGTAGTTGGATATCAGGCTATGAGGGTATTCCATCAATTTGGACATTAATTGCCTGGACCTGCTAGGCTAGGCTTTGCTGCATAGATGAAACAATGGACAGACCTGAGAGAAAGTGGCTGAGCACCCAATTGCCTCCACAATAAAACTAAAGCTATATTCTTTACTGGAACTGTACAGGTGGGAATTTTGAACAGTCTGGGAAATTATCCCAAACAGTTCCTTCTCTGTATAGACCTATGATAGGTGCTTTTTATACGCTTGAATGTGCAAATAAACGTCCATCTTCCCAATAAGAGAATGGGGCATGCATGTGAGCTCTTTCCAGGCAGTTCCTGCTGTAAAACAGATGCAGCTGCACATAGGTAAGACACTGTTCTCACAGGTGCAGAAATGGTAACACAGAAGAGTCTTCTGAAGCTAATTAAGACAGTTAAGAAAAGCTTTGTGCAGTTTCTGGTAATCGCCACTGTCAAAACATTGTGGTATGTACTGAGCAAGTAGGACAAACTGGATTACAAAAATTCAGCAGAACAGGAGTTCAAAATCTCATCTCATGCAGCCAAAGACATCATTACAAAGACGCTTGCAAGAGAGGCTCCTGTAGGTACCTGAACAGCAACTGATTGTCCTGGGCAAGGGATTCAATTTCTCATTGGAGTATTACCTTGTGCAAGATTACCCAACATATTAGATTGGTTCTTTTGGCTGGTTTGTTTGTTTAACCAAAACCCTGCCTGTGGAAAAGTTTCAAGGAGCTATATAGAATTTTTCCTGGCAGAGTGTGCCTGGAATCAGCACTTGAATTTGGTTTGTTTTCATTTTCTTATGGAATATTTTGCAGATCTTTTTTCCCCATCACACCTCCGTCTCTCCTGACTCATCTTGCAATTATTTTACTAATGGCTCTTAGACACCCTAAGCTTCATAAATCCCTGTGTATGACAGCCTAAGTTCTATGAATTTTAATACTTTTTTCAGGGTTTTTTCCACTGCTCATTATTAATGGAGAGAAAATATTTTCCATGAAGGTATAAGTGTGAAGCGAGGCAGCTATCTGGTGCTGCCCAGGGAAGCAGAGTTCAAAGAACACCATGTTCCCACCACCTGTGATGATCTGTACTGCTGATGTGGATGAGGCCAGGCAGAGATTATTGCAAAGACATGACAAACCCAAGAGGTAAGTGGGTAGGTCAGGCAGAACAGAGCTGAAACTCAGAAAATCCAACACATCAAAGTGTTGCCTAAACATATGTAAAAAGTATGTGGAACATGGAATACGATATTTTAAATTCTTATTTTGTGTTTAATTCTGTTTTCCTTTGCTGATTCCCTCTTTCCCTACTACTGACTCAAAGAAAGCTGGCAAGCTCTTGGCAGCTCCTACAGAGCACTCCAGCAGCAGAGCTAGACAGGGCACTGGCACTGTTCTGTTGCTCACTGGTGATCTACAATGCGCACAGAGCATTTAGATGGCTTTCCTGAATCATACACACAGCCAGAATTACTGACTTTGTACCCTCTCTGCCTTACATGTGTGCTGGCTCTGTAGAGATTCCTTCATGACTGCTCATTAACATTTGTTTATGTCTGCTTTCAAAACACAGGAAAGAAAAAAGCCCAGAAAGCAGAGTCATATGCAAAGAGAAGAACATTCTGCACCATCTCATCTTCCTGAGAAAACACAACATCAAGAGTACAGGCTAGACAGCAAACTTTAAGAACATTTCCACAGACAATACAGACAAGATCTATCCTGATGTTTCACAAGTTGATCAGGAGGCATTTTGTTTCAGAGTGTTTTTCTACAATAAAGACAATTTAATTAATCACCCCTGATGTTATGTTTTACAGATGTTCACAAGGGTATGTTCCCTCAATAACTATCCTTCTAAACTTTCATGAAGATGAGCTTGACTGTGGTCCTTAGTGCTGCTTCTGTCAGTGTCTTGTTCAATCCAGAATTGTGAGGAGTAGTAGGAGACTGCAGCATCACAGCAAGAAATGGCTGCAGGAAGCTGTTCCCTTTGTAAGAGTGGGATGTAAAAGGCAACCTCCAGGAAGTCATGGGAATTAATAATTTAACAATATCATTGTATATAAAGGAGAGGAGTTAATAAGGCCTTATTTTTTTTTAATTGCTTCCTGTGGGTAGTTCTGAGTTCTGCACTGGCAGGCACTCACCTTCTTGCCTGCTATGAATAGTACCTAATAATTTTTCCATTCACATTACAGGTTGTCAGTCAAGGCAACTGCAAGACCTTTCTCCTCTGCTCAGATGTCCACTTCCTGAGAGCTGTCAATATCTTTTAGTCAAAGAGAGAAAGGACACACACTGCATGACTGCAAAGGTCATCTCTCCTAGGAAACTGGGCTGAAAGTAGCTGAAGACTGCTGCTGTTCTTCAAAGTATCTCCTACATCAGCACCTATCTGGTTATAGCAGCAGTCCTGGTTTGCTGTGCTTTGCTCCCTAGATAAATAGGATGGGATCTCTGCTGTCCTAACAAGCCCAAGTGCTGGACTACGATCAGAAAATTATTAAAACAGCATTAAGCCTCAGAGCAGGAGTCTGCTATTATCTCAGTGAAGAGCAGTGTTTCATCACCATTCAAGACAGAGAATTAAAAGGAAGATAAATATTATTAACAGAAATGCTAAGGTATTTATCCAGTCTTTAGGATGGCTGAATTTATTAACAAAAACAAAGCTGAAGGGAGACTCTCAGCTGTGGTAGAATGGACAGACCCAAGGGACTGTTACTGGTCATGCTCTATCTAACATCTCATTTTCCAGTCTTTCAGAACAGAAGGTTTCATATAAATTCCAGTTGTATTGATTTTGATTGTCGTTTCCAGATACCTTTTAAATGAGTGCATTTGGGCAATAAATTAGATTTCTGGCAAAGATATTTTTTGTGTGCTTACAGGAGACATGAGCTGAGCAAACCCTCGCTCCTCATTGTTATTAAATAACTTTGCTGTGATGCAGCTCCCAGTATGTGAAAGCAATGGCAGGTTGGCTTTCCTCTCAGTAAAAAAACATCCTGGGGACAGGAGCCTGTAATTGCTCTACCAATACCTTGTCTGTGTTGTAACTAAACAGGAGACTGGTATTTGTCAGTGCTGTCAGTCTGTCTCTTTCTCCTGGAACTAACATTTGTCCATTAAAAAAAGCTAAAAAACAGTGAAGGATGGAAGTTTTTAACTGGCATATTGCAGCACACCCAATTATTTTAATGCAAATTTAGATGTAGCCATATGTCCATGCTCTCTAAGCTGTGGGTGACCCTCCCTTGTGCACCACAGCCTCCAGTCAGCCACAGAGGCAAAACAGAACTTGCTGTTCTAGCAAACTGTGTGCTGAGGTGTCAGTTCCCACTTGGTTCCTGATTTACATGCCAAAATTACAACACTAAAAATGCCTCTTCAGTTCAGTGCCTAAACTCACAGCTGCCTAGTACCCACAGCATGTCCACAGATGCCTGATGTACGTGCTGCCCCCCAGGGCTCATACCCCTGGCAAGTGAAGGTGCACCCCAGTCCTGATGCTGGGGAGCTGCTGCCTGGTGCCCCAGCCCTGGAAGGATTCAGAAACCAGTCCTGTTCCTGTTCCATCTCACCAAGCCTGCTCTTGCAGGCTGAGTCAGACCACATACAGTTGCACCCTCTATAAGACCTGACAACAACACTGACAAATGCCCCACTTTCAGGCTTACTGGCATGCTAAATGGTTTAATTTGAAGAAATGCAATCACTGCTCAATCCTGTTTCTGTTGTCTCCCTTGAAAAACCATTACCTACATAAATATATGAGCCAAGAACAAAATGAAAACTAAATAGTCAGGGAAGGATGATTCTGTTTGAAGTAAGACATTTTCTTCATGTTTTTGGTGGAAATTATTTTCAAAGCACTGGGAATCAAGAGAAGGAGAGAGAGAAAAAGGAAGTAGGAATAAGAGAAAAATAAAGAAAAAATGAAGAAGAACAAAA
>WBNO01027999.1:0-36679 GCA_013400575.1 Peucedramus taeniatus
TATATATATATATAAGCTAGATTATATATGCAGCATGACACTAATTTGCTGAAATAACTGCAGTAGAAAGCCTTTTGACAGCAGCAGTTCTGGTACATGAATCCTGAATAAAGGAGTATTACCTATTGTAGAAAGAAACAAAAACAAACAAAACCACATCATAAACAAACACAAGAGATCAGAATTGATCAGCATTAACTAGAAACATCTCCTGGGTTTTTACTTACATCACTAGCTTCCTAAGCAGGCACATACCCAAAGTTAGACTTTGTTAGAATTCTGACTCAACGGTCTAAATTTTCTAAAATGCAAACTCACATTTCTTCATGTATTTTTGCTTTTATTTATATTAGTAACTTGATGACTGAATGAAAAATCACTCTCCCACCTCTAACTATATCCTCTGTGTAAACTCTTGATTCCCATGATGCTTGAATTTATTGTGAATTAGACTGTCCTGTATCTTTCATAAATAACTTCGATAAAGAATAAATAGGCCTGCTCACTCTCAATATGATTTACACTCTTTAGCTAAGCTCAATAGCTTGTTCCAAGGCTGGCCTAGCCTAACAATACGAATAAGCAACCAACAGAGAGATCATCCCATAGAGCAGAAATCAATTCTTGTGTCATATTCCAAAAATATTTCCTTTATACTTGTGACAGAAGAGGGCACCTAGAAAAGACAATTTTTGCAACAATGCAAATTAAGAGATCCCATTCCAATTACTTTCAATTCCAGAAGACATGACTGCTGCACAATCCGCATTTTTTTTACTTTATCCATGCAGAAAGCTATAATCAAGTCCATCACTACCGTGGACTAATTCACAATCAGTGGGTACACTCCAGCCCAGAACACATTTGTTATGTTCATAGTGGGAGGCAGAACTGCAAACTTCCTCCAATTCTAGTGCCACCAACGCTATTATTACTATTTTTCCTGTTATTTAATAACAGAGAAACTTGAAGCCAGAGAACGAACAATTTGTTGCAACTTGGGTTGATTTAAGTTCACTTTAAAAAGCACAACTGTAGGCAGTTAGACTTTGGTAACCTTACAAAAAGATCGGGCCTGGAACACGGCGTGCCATTAGCCAAGGCTGCCAGGAGAGCCGACACGCTCCGTGTCACAAGCGGCGCGCTTCTGCGGGCGAAGTCCGAGCCCCGAGGCTGCCCAGGTGCTGCGCTCAGCGCAGCACGGCCGCGCAGGAACCCCCTTCGCCATCTCCCGGCAGGAACCTCCCGTAGGTGTTTCGCGCCCGCCCCTCCCCAGCGAAGCGGCTCCGACCCCCGCCCCAGAGGCATCAACTTAGAGCCCGGCGGGATCACACGGATAGAGGGGCCCGACGCGCCGGGAGAGGGGAGGCAGAGGAAGAGGAGGAGGAAGAGGAAGAGGGTGCGGCACGGTCGGTACCTGCCGGGGGAGCGCCTCCGCTCCGCGCCCCGCCGCTGCTGCCCGGGGAAGGGGAGGCAGAGGCAGTGCTCAGGGCTCTGGCCCTGTCGCCAGCAGCTTCGGGGCACGGGCTCCTCCAGAGCCCTTCGCAACATCGGCTCCTTCTTCCCAGCCCGGCGCGCAGCATCCCCGCCACTCGAGACAGCACCGAGCGCTCGGCGCAGGCGCCGCCGCCACCGCCCCCGCCCTCTTCCCTCCCGCTCCCGGGACAGCCTTGGATCTCCCGGAACGGGGGGCGCGCACGCGCGGGTGGCCCCGAGCCCAGCTGCGGTCCCGGCTGGCTGCTGCGTTCCCCGCTCCGCGGCAGCGGCGGGACGGTGCGCCTCTCCTGTCCTATGAAGCGCTCCCGCCTGGACTTCATAAAGCAGCGAGGCGTACTGCAGATGTTTGCGGCGGGAATTCCGCTCTTTGATGGCTGGAAATTTGTACTTCCAGTTCGGCGTACAGACCGTGACATACAACATTGCCAAGGTGGAATAAAAGTAGAAACCCTCACTCCCACCACCACCACCCCGAAGGGTTTTCTGATCTTACCAAGGCAGGCAGCCTCACTGGATGCGCTCAGCGGCACGAGGGAGCTCCTTCCCCTCAGTTCGCCGTCACTGAAGGTGCAATATCACTTACACTGTAAGCGGTATCTTCAGCTGGGTGTAGTTATGGAAGGGTTAGCTTGAACTGACCTTTGAGCAACTCTTCCCTGAACGAAGTACCCTCAGACTATTTGTAGTCTGTGTTAGGACAGAGCAGAAGGCTTGTTACAGGAACACCATGGTGTCTTCTTGCCTCTCTAATAGGAAATAAAAGCCTGCACAGAGGTTCGGCATATATTTGTCAGAAATATGTGAGGATAAGACAACTGCTGTATCTTAAAAGCAGCCAAAACTTCGGACTGCTTGAAAATGAGCATGATGAATAGCACAGGCTTAAGACATGTCATATGTCAGTCTGCCTAAATGCTGAGGAAGAACATAGAGAAAATCTACATGACAGATTTGTTGACTGGACATGCTGTATAAAATCAAAATTACCACATGGATGCTTAAAGGTTTGTCAACAAGAAGAAATTAATCAGCATAATTACCCCAGTGTAACTCAACATGTGCACAACGGTATGCATTTCTAATTCATGTGTGTGAAAATGGTTTAAATTAAACTGTGTTTTTTGGAATGAGACAGATAATTTAGTAACTTACATTGATAAACTGTCTTGTGCAGACACGGCATTCCTTGTGTGCACAGTAAAAACAGATAGTCTTCCAGACTAAAGGATTATTAAAAAATTTAAATGAGCAGGTTTAGTCTCTTTTCATTTTAGAATTTAAAAGATATGGCCTCATTTTTCACAGAGAGATTGTATTACATAGTGGGCGGTTGAGTTCCCTGTGAATATAAACTTGGGCTTTGTCACTGAAAAAAACCAAACCAAAACCTGTTTAAAGCCAAAGAAAAGCAAGACTGGTATATAAAGCATAGAAACTTTCTGCTTATTTTAATAGTTAACTTTCATTAACTGCTGTTCTGAAAGCCCTTTTTAATTTTCCTATGATACAATGTCCTAAAACCGAGTAGTTCTTTGTTGTACTGACAGAAATAAATAATTATAAAAAATCTTTACTATTTTTTTACAGAGCTGTTGAGGATTTGCATTAATATGTACCTGAGAACAGAGCAGGAATGGTAATAAGTAACACTGTTAAATTGACGTAGTGCTAAATATGAAGCTCTCCTACAAAATACCATTTTGCCACGAGTTTGTATGAATAAGTCTTTGCCTGAGCTACCACTCACTTAATTGCTGACAGTTCAAACTGATTTTGAGGAAAACCCTTTCATTAAAGTGCTCTTTAAATATCACTCTCTTTTTCCAGTCGGGACTGCCATAACACGTAGCATTTCCAGGCTCAGACATTAAAAGACTCCAGAACAAAGGCGAACAATGAGCATATCTGAAGTGACACTAAATGTGAGGTAAACACTCGCTTTGCTTTACAGGAGTTCATTTCGTTGTTTTTTAGCAGCTGTAGAACCGCGGGCATTCGCTGCCAGCCACGCTGAGCCCACGAACGCCGTGAGCTCCGTCGTCCGAGTTACCAGGCATCTTCTGAGACTCCTACTCCTTATTACTCCTCTTCCGCTGAAAGCGCGCAAAATCCCTCGGACTCGGCGCGCCGGGTCGCTGTGTGAGGCTGCCAGGCCCTCTCTCCCGCCTGCCGCTTCCAGGCGGAATGGGACGGACGGCGCCTCGCCCTCCCCACCGCGGAACGTTTAGAGGACGGAACCTGCCGCCCGCCTGGAGGGGAAGAGGCGGGGGAAGAGAAAAGAGCGGACGCGGCGCTGCTGCCATTGCACAGGTTCCGCTCCCGTCGCCGCCATTCCCGGCCTGTCCCGGCCATGTACCGGCCGGGATTCCGCGCACCGACACCTCCCTACGCGGGCGGCGGCTTCCGGAGCCCTCCCTCCGGCGGAGGACCCCTGCCGCCCTCTCCACGGGGCTACGGGAGCCCCCACCACACGCCGCCCTACGGCCACCGACCCGGGCCGTACGGCAGCGGCCTCTCGCCCCGAGGCCCCGGCTTCCACGGGCGCTTCGGGAGTCCCTCGCCGGCTGCGCAGACCCCGCGCAGGCCGCAGAGCGTCAGTCCCCGGTATCCGGCTCTGTACGGCGGCGCATCCCCGGGCGGAGCGCCTCTGCACCCGCCGCCGCAGCAGAAGCGCTCGCCAGGCGGCTTCCAGAGGCACGTCCAGGTATGGAGCAAGGCGAAGAGGGATATGGGGAGGAAAGGAAAGAAACAGGGGGGGAGGGAGCTGCTGCTGATTTTAAGTGAGGTCCGTAGCCCCCTGGGGGAAGGCAGCCCGGGGGCTTGTGCCAGCACCGCATCCACCCGCCAACAGGATTTTCAGGGAAAAGCGAGGCTTGAACCTCACTGGGCAACATCAGCTTTTCCTCCGCCCATTCCCCCGCAGCAGAGAGGACGGACAGAGCACATGCAGCTGTGATATGAGGAAAGGGAGGAGGGCCGTAGGCTGACGGGTTGTGAAGACGCAAACGTGCAGCTTTCTCTTTCGTGTTCTGGCGCATCAAGGTAGAGAATTAAGCACCGGCCAAAACGACAACAGTCACCTTCCTGCCTCCCTCTGATCAGTTTTCTTTAATGCAGTGGCGAAGTGCGGTGTGCGTTTACTTTGCCCGTGTTGTCCTCCATCGTGGGAGCTGCCCTATCCACACCCTATCCACGCGGAGTTTTCAGGGACACGGACCGAGAAAAGGAGTGGTCTGTTAAAGAGAATTAAGCTGAGGCCCCTTTAAGCAGAAATGAGAGCATCTGTTGTGATAATAGACTCTCATTTTAAAATCTTTGGTTGGTATTGAAAGCTTCCTGAAAGCCATCAACAACAGGTTCTGTGAGTTAAGCTTTTTTTCAGCTCTGTTAGTTGTAGCATGACTGGCAATGCACACAGGGATGACAGTTCTATTTGAGAATTATGCAATATTAGAGCAGCCTTAAAAGTGTAACAAATGACACATATATCAAGTACAGTGATAAATTTTTTTGTGCTCTTATTGATACTTGAAGGATTAAACATGATAATGAAGTCACATCTTAATAGAGATTAGTAAAATCTTATTGTGCCTGCACTGCATTGTCACGTGTCCATTGAAGACTAGTATTTTGTTATTTTCTTATGATGCAGTTAACTCAGGAATCTCATAGTCGGTGGAAGGGAATCATTACAAAATTTATACGTTGTCTTCAGCACAACAGCAGAGACTCTTCTGATGTGGAAGCCAACAGATTGCATAACCTCTGCATTTTGAAAAAGGCATGTGGCATTTCTGCTGCAGATTATGGAGGGACAATTTATGTCATTGATGTCCAATTTCCTTTCAAAAGATCACTCTTTGGCTGTTAAATTAAGTGTTTTTTTCAAAGCCTGCCTTAGAATTAATTGAGCAGAAGAATATGCAGGAATTCTTTTGTCTTTAGTTTTAGTCAGAACGGTTTCATGTCAGCACCTGAGGATGGGAACCCTCCCACAGGCTCTATTCTTGATGTAAGAAACCTGACATAAAGTCAGGTTACATTCTGAGGTAAGAAACATAACAAAAAGAAGGTACAAGGTTTGAATCCAGTCTCAGACTGTCACAACATCTTCCCTTCTCCCCTTTCCTTCTTTAGACCTTGTGAGTAATTTAGGAGCACTGGCCTGATGGCAATTCCTTCAGAGACTCAAAGATATTGAATGTCTGTAGCTTTGCCCAGGACTGAAGAAAGGTGTGAGTCTGCACTTTGTGTGTACGCGAGCTGTTCTGCCTGGGAGGGCAGTAGAGGCAATCACAGAGGGAGTTTGTCTCATAAACCATGAGTCGTCATCTGCTTTGGTGTGGACAAGGATCTCTGCCCATGAGGCCATAAATAGATTCAGGTAGAAAGCCTTTCTGCTTTTTCTAAGCATCAGGTTTGTTGTGAGGCATGTGCACTGTCCCCTCTCCTCTGTAGATCCTGTTAAGTGAACTCCAGTGCCTTTGACATTTATGATGCTATAGTTGCTTTTGAGATGAAAGTCTTAAGTGGCCCTTTAAAATTGCATTGGAAAATCCAAAAGACAGTTTATGTTTATTTTAGTGTTCTATTAATGTCATGCTATTAGCATTCTCTACTCATTTTGTGCTTGAAGAATTTCATTCTTTGAAACAAGCAGAAAACGTGAAGAAAAACATACTAAGCATGTTTTTTTCTGAAATGGCTAACTCAACCTTTATGTGGCCTGTAGTTTACAGCACTTTCTGTTTTTTCCACAGAGGTGCTTCTGCTTCGTATTTTATGAAAACATGTTTCTGGAAACAAGGGCCTGTAGTGACAGGACAAGGGAGAATGCCTTTAAACTGTAAGAGAGTTACATTACATTGGATATTAGGGAGAAGCTCTTTACTGTGAGGGTGGTGAGGCACTGGAATAGGTTGCCCAGAGAAGTTGGGGATGCACCATCCCAGGCATTGTTCAAGGCCAGGCTGGATGGGGCTTTGAGCAGCCCGGACTAGTGGGAGGTGTTCATGCCCTCAGGAGGAAGGTTGGAACTAGATGATCTTTAAGGTCCCTTCCAACCCAGACCATTCTGTGATTTGTCTTTGTTGCATTTCTCATCACTTAGAATTCACGTAGTGTAATAGTAATGTTTCATTCCTTACACTCGGCAGGAATTACTGAACTAGCTGCTAGCAGCAGCTACAGAATGGTATGGATCAAAAATTATTACAGAAAGTAAAAGAAACTCCACCCTTTTGAAATGGTACAGTTGTGATTTTTGTGTTTTGTGCATATGCCAGCAGCTGTAATTACATCAGGTGAAGCAAACTGATAAAGGGAGAAACTGTCCCCAGTTTCAAGGCTGTATTACTCCACTCAGTAACTTTTTAAGGAATAGTACTAAAAGCTGTTGTTTTCTATTCTAGAGAGAGATATGTTATCTAGAGAAAAAATATTGAGAGTAGATTGACTTTTTGTAAGGAAAGTTCGTTGAGAAAAGGCTGTTGGCATTAGTGACATCTTATAGAAAGTTTTTTTAAGCTATCCTTGGTTCCAGATAGTGCCTCTTGCACTGAATGGTTTCACTTGTACAGGTAGACCTGATTTCCTTTTCCACAGGCCTGTAATGTAAATAATTACATTTTGATTTTCTTCCCTAAAAAAAAAATTCAGAGGGGAAAATGCAGAGGATGACTAGTATTCTAAACTTAAATAGTCTACATGCTTAAATTTAACATGTACTGAAGGCTGTCAGTCTTGTATTACATAATAATAAATTTCCTAGATTTCAGAAATGCTAAAATGTTAGTGTAATGTCAGTGTTACTGATGACCTGCATCACCCTGTAGTGAAATTTAAGATTATTAAATAAATCCATACAAATTAGCCTTACCATTGAATTATTTTGCTCCTTCCCTGAAAACTGCAGGTTATTATATCAGCTCATGTTTCTTTTGCCTTCTGCAGATTAAACACAGCAGTAAATGAGCTCCACATTCAATCTGTTAACATAAATGTCACTGTTGCTAGAGCATGTCAGCTTACTCCAGGAAGATCCACACCCCTTTGAGAGTTTTTTAGATGTATTCTGAGGTGATTCTCTGACCCTCATGGGGTTTGATACAGTTTAGTAATTCACCACCTTTAAGAAATTCTTCTGTTTTGAGATCATCCTCTTATCTACATAACCTAGCCGCAAAGAATCATTAGAAACAGGTGCTCTATAAGTAAGACATGGATGTTCCCACATTTGATAATGTATCCATTATAATCAAACTTCAGGAGTTTCTGAAAAGTTCTCTCTGGAAATACGTCAACATGTTCCTGCCACAGTACGTTAGCAGAAATAGGTTCAAGCTGTTTGAGTGAAATCTATTCTTCTGCCTAAATATTGGGTCTTTCACTTTATGGCACCATTTCTCAGTTTTGTTCAGAAATTGTTTCATGTGATCTATTTACATAGATGCTGTTAGGGCTTACTAGTCAAATTCAAATACCATCACTGCTGATCCAAAAATTCAGGGGTGGCTGGGTTGTGGGGGAAAGCAGCCATTAATCAAGTGCTTTTACCCTGTTTTACAAAATTACAGCCTCAAGGCATCCTGTTGCTCTAACCATACAGAATGCAATTGGGCATGCTTGGAGATTACTGTATATCTGTCGTATGGGTTGCTTAACTTTGGTTAAAATAAATTTATTTAAATAAATACAAATTTAGATAGAACTTCACCTTTTAGAGGAGTGAATCTGAGGAGAACAATGGATGTTGCTAACAGGTGAAAATGATTATAGGAGTTCCTTTATGTCTCAGCACTCTTTAGTCTGCAGACTTGTAGCAGCTTTACAGAAGCAATTGTTGTGATCCTTGATCTTAAAAAAATATGAAAAACTCCCTGCAAAAGTCAATACCCACTAAATCACTGATTACCACTGAGATTGTATATAAAATAAAGTTATCTGTTCTCAAATTTCACAGAACACTGGTTTGGTTAAAAGAGGAATTTTTTTCCCAATGAATTCTTTGTAGCTATTTGTATTACAGAATGCTGTGTTCAGTCTGTAAGTACTTGATATTTGACATCTGCTCTTGTTAATACTGTCATCTCTTCCTCAGCCTCTAACTCCCTGTTTTGTTGTTCAGATTTTTTTAGACATGTTGTTGACAGATTATGGAAAATAGCATGAGCTGCTTTTCTGCAGCTATATGCCAGAGGGATGTAAACAAATATTTGGGAGAAGATTGTGGGTGGTGCTTTTTTCTTATCCTGGTAAATCATCACTCATAAGTAAAATACATTAAAAGTTAATATTTCCTGAGGAAGATGCAAGTGAGGTGTAGTAATTACAATTAATAACCAGCTTCAGAACTCTACTACAGTAGAAGGAAACTTCTAAATTTTTTAAAATATTTTTTTCTTAGTTTGAATTAGACTATTAAATGTTTCTTTACCTGATGGTTTTCTTCCAAAGGGATCACCCAGGACATCTACTCCATTTGGTACAGCGCATGGCAGAGAGAAAAGAGTGTCTAATGATGTGGAAAACTATTACAGACCTTCAATGCTTGAGGACCCATGGGCTGGCCTAGAGCCAGTGTCTGTTACAGACATAAACCAGCAATACAGCAGTGAGCAAACAACAGGTACTGGTAAAAAAGGGAGGTATTTCAGCTAACACTTTCAAAGGCCATATAATTCCATCTTATCAGGAAAACTTTGGGACAGAATCTTTACACTTACACAAGATGAACAATAATCAAGACCTTAGATAATACTTTTGTTTCATCACATGTTCACCCTTTTATCCTACTTTTTTTATTGCATTGGATATTTTTATGTATGGGAGGCAAAAGGAGTGGTAGGAAAACTTATATTTCTGGCTATGTGGAAGTGCATACCAGCTCTGAAGAACAGTGTTCTTTAATCACCAGCGACTGATTTGTGATTGTTAAAACAAGTTTCCATATATTTACCTCTCCCATGCCAGATTGTTAGTCTTTTATTGTAAAGCCTTTTTGGAAGTGGTATTTTTTATGTGTCAACATTTTTAGATTGAAATAACTTGGAAATAAAGTTTTGTAAATCCTTGTTTTGTAATGTATAAATAATATTTTAGAAGCTTTGTTAAGGTGAACGTGTTAACACAGTAGTTCACAACACTGAAATTAGGTGACTTCTGTAAGTGTGCTTGTATACTGTAGTTAACATCTGGTTTTGTGCATAGTAATTTTTGTTAATTGCACTGTAATGTGAAGTTGAAACATGACTTATAGCCATCTCAGGAAAAAAATGTATTGGTTTTGGAAAGTAATTTGTTGAACAAACTCTTGAGTCACAAACTTAATTTTGGAATTACTTGTTTTTGTGTTCAAAAATATATATTTGGATCAATAGTAGAAATTTCTGGATTATAGTAACAAGTCTGTTCAGTGACAATTTAAGTCTAAAGGACACATAAAAGACCAAGCTTAAATAAATGCAAATGTTCTTTCTGGATCCACCTGCTAGAATAGTACAGAATGAATGACAGTTTTTGTTATACAGTTGACATTAGTACATAGCCTTTTTTTAATCTGTTTTATATTTTTCAATTATTTTCTATTTTTACTTAGTGCAGGCGTCATTGCCAGGAGAATTGTTTTGTGTGTGTACATGCTATATTTTTATACTGAAGAGGAAAGCAATGCGTTGGATTTTTTATAGCTTGTCTTTAAACGAAAGATCCATGCTTAAATCCAGGAGTGAATGTCATAATCTAGAATAAAAAAGAAATAGTTCAAGCTGTAGGCATGTTCTTAACTTACCATGTTAAGCCTGCAGTAGTTTGATACATTTTTTGTTGAACGTACCGCTGTTTGTTTGTTGATCTTGACTTTTAAGCCAAGGTAGAGTGTAAAAACTTTGTTAAATAAAACCATTAGTTTAGTTTTCAAAATACTTGTGTTAGTTTAAGCTTCTTATGTACTCAAAACATATTTTTGTCCTCCTGAGGCATGGTTAGGTAGAAAAGCACAAGAAACCCCATTAAGCTGTTCTTAGTAACTTGTCTTTTGCTGAGGTAGAATAGTCCTCTGTACTTTTCATCTGTTTCAGCATAAGATGTGTTAGGTTAATACTGCCTTCAGGAACAACTTCAAACTGTAAGGGGAGGTTAATATGTTCAAATGTGCTGAGTCTCTTGTACTCTTCGGACCACAATCTAAAGGATGCCACTTGTGTCTTCCCCTGGTTGACCCTGTTATTTTAGTATTGTATCCAAAAAGGCTGCCTCAAGAAATGAGGACATAATGCCTGCTGGATATCAAGAATGGTTAAATCTTCATCCCAGAATCAGAAAATGGTGCCTGAAATGGCTGCTGTCAGTATTGTTATCTGTAATAATAGGTACCAGCTAAACTGAGATGACAAGTTGTAGAATTTTTACATAAGTTAATCAACATCATTGTGAAAATTGAAGTGTAAAGTTTTCTTTCCTTTTTTGTTTTTTAAACCTTGTCCAGTGCTGTAAAGCTCACAGAAAAAAAAAAAGTTGTAGTGTGCTTAATCAAGTGCCCTGTTTCATTGTTGTTTCCCATGTGATTGAAATGCAATTTATTTTTTTGCAATATTTGGTGATCTTGGAGAAACAAATCTGATTTTATTTAAGAGAGTGAATCTATGATGTGTTCTCAGGTAGACATAAGAAGAGTCTGTGTTTGGAAGGGAGGAAGGAAAGGTAAGTGATTCCTGAGAGAAAAGAAACTGTTAGAGGTGGGACTTCTTACACAGTAGCCAGTATGAGCTGCCCTTGCACATTGCAAAGGTGGATGTTTCCACTTTGGCATTGCAGTTGACCCAGGCATCAAAGCCAGACTTCTCTGGTAATAACTCCTGGAACCAAGGTGTCAGACATCAGTGAAGGTAAATGTTCCAGAAAGAGAACTGAGGAAATAATAATGAAGCACTATTTAATCCATGCAGACCTTCCGCAATGCTGTCTGTTAAATTGCTGCTTCAGTGCACTTCAGGATATGACTCAACAATTTTAAGTACATCATACTGCTAAAGGCTACAGTCATTTGGTCAAGAATCAGCACCAAAAACTTAAAAATTATTCACCTTTCTGGCTTCTGGGAGAATTCCTGTAATTACAGTAAAATTTAAGTATGTCATTGTTGGACAGCTGTAAAATGCATGAATACATGTTCAGAACGATAAATGCATTGTTCTTAAAGTCAGTTTAAGCTTTGCCTTTTTTGCCATGGTATCTATGAAGCTTAAGCACATACCTCCTCACCAGTTTTTAGGGTTTTTTTTCTTTTTACCATTTGGCAAACATCTGATGAAGAGAGGATATATCAGTTCCTCATTTGTTAATGAAGCCACTTCATAGTACCAGTATGACTCTGGAAATAGCATTTGATAATAAAATGTAAAGCATTAAATGCATCCTTTTTTCATGAGCCCATGAAACAAAATAGTGGATATGTCTTGTTAATGAAGGGATTCCTCTGTAATGAACACACTGAATATATGGGCATTGCTCTTTCTTCAACAGACTTCATAGATTTTAAGGTAAGTTAGCTTCTTTTTCAGACGTTTGGATTCATACACTTTTCTATTTTGTTTTTTTTGCCTTGTGTTTGTCTGTCAAGTCCATTTGACTTTCTCTTCAGTTGTTGTAAAGAAGGGTAACTCATTACTAACTCTTCCATCAAAAATTTAATTCACTTGTTGCCGTTTGCTCCTGTGTTTAAAAGTGAACTGCATCATTACTACATTAACAGTAACAAGAACTTAAATCAGCCGAGAACGTGTGTAATGCAGCAATGCACTGGGTGGGTAGTTACCTCAGGATGTGCACTGTAATAGTTCAAGCTTCAGGTTTGGGTTTTCATTCCAGCTTTATAATATGGAATATTCATTCTTCTGTGACACTCAGTACACACATTGAAATTGTTAAATAATTCAGAATATTAGAATTTAAATTAAAATGGGATTTTAAAAGTTCATGTTAAACTCCTTCTCTTTTGAATTAGAAGTGATGCATTGAGATGTAGCATTTTCCTAATGTCAGAGCTGGGAACACTTACCAGGTAAAATGTGTCTGGTCAGCAGAATGGATAACTACTTTTGCAGTCACGTTGCTTGTCTTGTTAAGGACACCTTTATGTGTTCTTAACTTTATATAAATTATTTCAGTAGAAATCAGAGTGGGGAGGATTTGAAAAGTGCATTATATGGAAATTCTATAAGTAGCTGTTCACCTTCCTTTTAAAGAAAAGTTTTTTTATAGTGTGTTTGATTTTCAAGCTGTGCTTCTGAGTAATCTCACAGAAGTCAGAGGATTTGCTCATGCAGCTGGGATGTGTAAGTATCTAATGTTACAGTTTGAAAATTCTGTCATCCATTTATGCATCAGTGCTTTTTACCAGCACTGCAGTTTATTCCTCTGCCTAGCAATTGCTCTGAATTTGAATTCATACATGTGCTTTTGTACATGTCTTGCAGTGAATTAAACTCGTTCTTAGAATATTTTCCAAAATTCTCAAAAGTAAAGACTGTTCTTGTTTCCCCAAATCTTGGTGCTTGCCTTCCTTCTATCTTCTTGAAACTGGCAGAGGAGAGGGAGGATTGGCTACACTGATGGATGAAGACTCATGTAATGATTTTCATGTCTCAGGCTTTCAGAAACTTACATACCAGTTGACACAGGGAGCTACATAAGCTTTTTTTATCATTTGAGATGGTTCAACTTTTCACAAGAAATGAAAGAAATCAAGTTGTGTTTACACTCAACAGTAATGCAGTTTCATCATTAATTCACAACGAATTTTTTTTTGCCTAAGGTAACTTCTTGTCTGTATGTCTCAAAAGACACAAACTGGTTCAGTTTCATTCTCTGCCATTTTCACTTTAATGTGTGCTTTGCTGACTTAGAATTTTAAAATAGTTTCTCAATCTGAACTTCTGAATTTACTTTTATAAAATTAATAACGCTTGAGTGTTAGACCTCAAATCTAGGCCATGCTTTTAAACTATTTTAGATCTGGCAAAAAAAGGCTTT
Source organism: Peucedramus taeniatus (assembly GCA_013400575.1). Lineage (NCBI taxonomy): Eukaryota > Metazoa > Chordata > Aves > Passeriformes > Fringillidae > Peucedramus > Peucedramus taeniatus. The sequence continues at coordinate 13,528 of WBNO01027999.1, forward strand.
CTCTCATCCCCTTTGTTTCCTTGATTATACTAAGAAACCTTTGCCTCCAGGGCTAGAAACAGCTGTGCACATGTTTGGTGTGTGGCCACCCTTCCTGTCCTAGAGGTTACCCCTGAATTTGGCCATTCCAGGAGCTGTTTTGAGACAAATAGTAATCCATTTTGCTTCACCATCTCTTTGTGGGGTTCAAACCACATCAGGGGGTTGGTTAGTGCACATCCTGGATTTTAAACTTCATCAGCATCTTCTGCAGTAAAATCACAGGTGAATTTCACTGCCCTTTTTTTCATCTGTGGCTGTTGCACATTGTTGTTCTGAACTAGTCGTGTAAACATTTGCATACAAGAATGTAACTCTTGCAGCTAAAAGGGGTCGTACCAGTACAGTTCCAGAATGAAATTTTTAATGCTGCTGACAGTCTTGCTATTAGAATCTGCACCAAAAATCTGCATCTACTACTCCACTTCTGTGTAGCAGTAACCATGATTGTTTGATGCTGTATTAAACTGCACTTAAACCTGGTATCCATATGTATTTTGCCACAGTCTAATTGCTGTGTATTCAAGGTAGTTAAAAGCTGTTACTGTAGAGTCAATGGGTTCAAATCCTTGTTGTATGCATGAGGAAATTTCCTATGAGTTCAAACTCCTGAACATGATGTCGATGCAACTGTTAGTATACCAGTAAAGGGAAGAACAAACCTCTTTCACTCTGATGCACATCATTCTCTTTTCAAGCATCATAGAGCTGGTGTTAAAACAAGGGAAGAGGAATCAAGCTAATTGACAGCTTCTGTGGATGATTGCACAGCATAAAGCACAAATAACTGGGCTAACATAAGCTTTAAAAAGCACTGATTGCCAGCTAGGGAGTTGTATGATCAGTAATTGGATTGTAAGTAGCAATTGCAGTGTTCTTAAATCAAACCACCACCACCTGTGGCTTTATGAAGAATTTTAGGTTAATGTAAAAGAAGGCTTTGAGCTATATTCCCTTAACAGATGTTGGAAAATATTGTTACTATTCCTACAGTTGAGTTTGCAGGAGAGACTGTCTTCATCACTTGTCTGTGAAGTTTAGTTTCTTTGCCTTTTTTTTAAGCTAAGAAAAAACAGGATTTTAAAATCTAAGGGATTGTAACAAAAATAAAAGGGAGAATTAACATGTGCAAATGGTCTAAGAATACAACTTGAGTTAATAACTATAAGAAGGCACTAAGAATCTGTTGATTACTTGGCATTGCACTTTCCTAAGGCTGTTTCCCTTGTCTGTAAATTTTTAATAGCCTCCTACTTGCTATGGCAATTAAATTACACTAAGGAAAATTACTGGGTTGTTCATTTCCACACACTGGAAATGTGTTTGCGCACTATCGGCAATAGGTTAAGAAACTGTGATGACTGTTTGCAAGGGAATGAGCTGCCAAATTGTGTCCCTGCTGGAACTGAAGACAGCTTACGTTCCAGCATTCCTAACCAGCAGCGTTCCTGTACTTAGAATAGTTTCTAAAATAAAATTCCAAGCATGTAGAAAGCTTGTGGGAAGAACCTTTAAATCCGTGTTTTCAAGGTACCTATTGCATCTGGTTGCATTTTCTGACAGTTTGTAATTTCTTCTTGCAGCAATTGCTGCGTGTTTTATACATTGGCTGTCCTGTAGACTGTCATCCTCGCTGCTGTGATGTGAGGAAGAAATAGTTACTGTCTATACTTTGTGAATGTTCTACTAGTAACAGCCCAGTTTAGTTTCTCTCTGCTATTAGATCATCCCATTACACATTAATCAAATCTCTATGGTCTTACAGCTTGCAAAGTAGATTATAGTACATTATTAAACATATCCATAAGGCTTTGTGTACTTCATATTTCAAGCAAACAGTTTAAAGGGACCTACCAAAAGTGGGTTGTTTTCCTTAACACACACACCCCCATCCAGCTCTATCCAGAGAAGATAACTTAGGCAGTCTTACCCTAATTTTTCCTCTCCAAAGGGCTGTCAGTTGTCTCTTCNTTCTGCCTTGGTTTTCCATGGAAATAAGCATACCTTCCCTGCACTTTCCATTGGAATAGGCTCGCTCCACCCTTCAGGGTTCTGCGGGAGGATTTGATAGAACTGGTGTCATCCAACCACCCACCACACTCAGTCCCTACAGGTAGTTTACATTGCTGGAGATGGCAGAATTGTGACAACAAGTAAAGTCACACAGATCCCTGCTGACTCATCTAAGTGAGCCTGCATTGGTTGAGTGGTGGACTTTGTTGTCTGATGTGCAGTGAGAACTGGACAACACAAACATGACCTTGCTGTAGTGGCCACCCTTCAGATTTTAAAAAAGCCACTACTGAACATGCAGACAAATGGTGCCCAAATCTGTGTTAAACACTGCAAATTTAGCAATAATAAACAGGCAACGTCAGTCTAAAAAGACAACAGAAAAAGTGCGTAAGAAGAAGGCACAGGGAAAGTTTTGCATTGATCCCAGTTCTTTCTGGTAGCTTCCCAACGCAGCCATCTCTTAAATACTTACATTTCCACTAAGGATATCCTCATTGATCGTACACCAAGTTGCATGGAGGAAAACTACCTCCATGAAAGCATAAAATCAGGTATTCTTGCTCCAGCAGCCACAGGATGTATTACTGTTCTTAAATCCATGAATGACAAAAAAGCAGATGTGCGTTTCTAAGAGAAGTGAGTTTGGTGGACAGCAGAAATAAAAAGGTTGTCTGCCTAGGGACCTTTCCTATTCAGTATACTTCATCATTTACTGCCAGTTTGAATAGTTCAACTTCAGTCCAGCACTAGTTACTTCAGTGCTAGATTCTACTTAGACACTTTTGAACAGCCCAAACATCTGCTACAGAGCAACTGCTTTCAGTCCTGAAACCTTTCAATGAGCAGAAGGAAAAAGCAAGTTTCTGGCGTCATTCTAACTGTATTAATGTATCAGAGAAAAACAGCAGAAACACATCTAGTCAAATCATATGGCTTTAACAGCAACTAGTCTGTTTCTAGGTAAGCATCCCAAAATAAATAATCCAGTTTCAGGCCTGGCAAGCATCATCAGTTCAGCTGCACTTGCCCCTCCAGCACCTCCTGGCATGGAGACAATGCGGCGGAAGGGTCTGCACCTTCAAAACCACCATTTGCACAAGTCATTCTCAGTCATTTGTAATATCACAAAGCATCAGCAACAGAACATGAGCAAGAGTCCAAAACATGTTAAAAGTTCCCCATAAGGGACACAAAAGGGTAGAAGGCTGAAGAAAGGTAAGACCTGCATTCATTCCCTCAATCTATTTCTTCACAGGGCCCACAACATTGTGGCCAAGCCCTGCATTTTCCCTGCAGTCACTTTCCACTAGTTATTCCCAATATTCTTTCTGTGGCTGACACTTCAGCTGAACCAGGTATTTCTCTCTTAAAAGACTTCCACTCTTTCGTGACTTAAGCCATCAATAACATTGAACCCCAAAGAGTGAGTGAAATTAATAACTTGGATGATTCTAGTTGTGAATAGGTATGGGATACAGACCTTTTCAGTATCCATAAACTGAAGCAGTAAGTGAAATATACTTTTTACTAAGAAATGCTACATAGATTTTAGTCAAATCCCAAATCTCACTGTCCATCAGTTGATGGTAGAAAGAAGCATATCCTGTGAAATCCTGCACAGTGTTATGTCTGAACCTCACCTGGCAACTCCCACATAAAACCACCAGTTTTGTTTAAACCACAACAAAGACACTTAATATTTAAAGATTTGCCTTTGCGGTATCCCAGGCAGAAAGAGTTAAAACAGTTCACAGCTTTTTCTTGGAATTTCCCTCTCCTCTCCAAAGAGGTCTGTTTTGGAGTTACGTATATACAGACATCTGCTTGCTGTCACTTCATGCTTTTAAATTTATTAGAATAGAAAGGATCCCAGAGGGAGTTCCAGACCAGGCCACTTTTAGCCAGCAGCCCTCCATGCCTTTATCCCGTAAAAAGGCAGATGAAGTGCTGGGGCTCATACATATTGCATGAACATTCTGGCTATGAGTTTTGTTAAACTTTGAAATGAATAATACAATTCATTCTGTCTGAAAATAGTATCAAACCAAATTTATTTTTCATATAAAAAGTGGACAAAATTGTACAACTTTTGTATACCTAAAATGTGTAAAGGAAATTGTGAAGTACAGTAAGCTTATGGTAAGAAGACTATTAAACTAGAGTTGCTGTCTTAAAAAAGAAAGTTTTCTAGGCAAAGTCTGGTATTTTAGTCGAAGTCTGTCCATCTCTTGTGTTTCTCTTTGGAGGTACAAACAACCTCTTTATATCTGATTTAGAAATCAGGGCTCATCTTTTAATTACTTTGCCTCTCTGTTACTCCAGACAGGCAAGTGTGGAAGACCTGAGCAAATAGGAGAACAGTATATTTACAGTTGTAGAAAGAGCTTTAATCCCTATATCCTGCTAAACAGAAATTCACCTTACAGATGTAAACATTGCTTTTAATAAAAAACTAATTCAACACATTAATTGTATTTCATTAAGCATCACATCAGTCTTCAGAGGGGATAACATTATTAGTCCAGCATTTTGCATATGGGAAAATGAATGAATAGCAAGAGGAGATGTCTTGCTTAAGTGTTATTATTGTTCAGTGGCAGAAGAGAACCTGGTGTTTTCTGCTCTTCCTATCGCATTCCCTAATCAATAACATTTTCAGATCAAGTTTCAAATTAATCACCTTCCTGGGAGGAGGGATGCCAGTAGAAAGTCAGCCATGCTTTCCTACACATGCCAATGATACGTGGTACCTCTGCTATAACTGTTCATTAAATGTTCCAAATTCTGATGGAGCTCTGAAAAGAGGTCCTTCATTTCCTCAAGCACCTTTCAAATCTACTATGGAGAATACAAATAGACTCAGAAGCATTACTCTTAACAAAAGAATAAGTATTCAAGGACTTTGAATAGATGAGAATTTCCATTATTTCTTTGATAACCTACATATTTGTGTGCTTCACAGCTCTCCAGGAAAGAGTCTTCTATGGCCAAAATATGTATGCCAAATTATACATAATTTTTTTAGTGGAAGGTGTTTTTATTAAAAACCCCCAACATTGTTTAAAAGGGAAATTCTGACAATTAAAAGGAAAATTGTTTAAAAGGGAAATTCTGGAGAATTAAATGGAAATCCCTGCTGAAGTTAACAGGGGTTCTGGTTTTTGTCCTTAGTCTGAACTGAAATCTGCAATGACAGCAGAAGCAATCTCAACATAAGATTAACAGTTTTAAGTTTTCATTCTCAACACCATAGCAGTGGAGGTCACAATCTCCTTAGAAAAGGAATATTTACTCTAATGAATTTCACTGCATATGGAAAGGATATATGCTGTAATCCAATGCATCGCCCCTTCCAGTTGCAGATTCTCAAGCAATTATCATGGAGCAAACCAGTCTTTAGCTCACTAGGCATTAATTTAACAAGACCTTTTTCTTTAATGACCAGTATCTTCATAACTGATTGATACTTAATCTGATGCAGCACCTGCTCTCTCAGTCTCCTGTGGTTTAGCTGTTCAGATTAATGGGTCAGAAAGCCAATTGTGACAGTATTATAAAATGTATTGTAATAAACTTTACATGCTTAAAACAGAGAAATAATCCACAAATTGATTTCCAGAGTTGAGGTTTCAGGTCCTGAAGGGTTTTTTGGTTGAGGACTCTTTTTGGACAGGAGCTTTAGTAACATCTTCACTTTCTAAAGCATATAACTACAGTAACAGTTCTAAGTCTTTCCATGCACCTTATTTTTTAAAAGCTACAGAAAATCAAGCCTAAAAATGTTAATGCATTTCTAGTAGTGGTCAAGCTGTGCAAATGCTGAATATATATTCCAGCAATATGTAATACTTCATGTGATGTAGATGATATTTTGCAAAACACAGGGTGTATAAGTGTTACAAACCTGATTTCTTGCTTTTTATGACTACCTACAGAGTGCTTAATGACAACTTGGGGCCGCTTTTGCCTTCCTGTTTAGGAACAGTTTTAGAACTGCTCTGAAGAACAGTACATGCTGCCAGCTTCCCCAGTGCACTTTGGAGCATCCTACCAATAAGAAATCTAATCCCATTTGTTGGGTCTGTTTATGCACTGATGAATTTAATAATGCTGCTGTGGATGCGTTCTCTCTCCTGTCCTGTGAAATCTTTCAACAAAGTTACATGACTTGTCAAGGCATTACACAAGCAAATGGTGGTTTCTTGGAAAGGTTGGAGCCCATGTCCAACACTCTGCACAGCAAAGCAAGTGCTTTTGTGTTTTTCATGTTGATATTGTCTTGTCAAATTATCTCTGCATTGTGTAGAAACTTGGTCCATTTCCTATAGCAGGAGCTGTTTTAAATATCCATCACACTTAAAACACAAGAAATAGATTCCCTCAAATTGAGTATCATGAAGCATCTGTATTTGATGTTCTTTCTATTCTGTTTATGAATCCTGACTTCTTCCTGTTAGCTTCAGCCTCTTAAAAGTTATCAGAAGAAGGTTTTAAACATTTTTATTTTTATTTAGTCAATATAACTCATCCCTCTCATTCTTCTAGCATTTTTCTTCCCAATTCTGTAGAGGAAATCGATGATTTCACCTAAATTTAAACTTCCAGCTTCCTTATTTTATTATGGACTGCAGTGACCATATTTAGTTCTGTTGGATGCTCCTTACTCCCCTCCTGCTCTTGCCACCACAAACATGTCATATGGATTAAATATTTAGACAGAAACATACTTTAGCCAAGACAGGAAGAAGCCTTATATTGGGACTGCATCTCAAACAATCCAATACAACCTGATGGAAATACTTACTCAGTGCTTTGATTTACAGCTTCCCATAATGAAGGGCATTGTGTAATAGTTTTTACAATACAAAAGCTCCATAATGCTGAAATCTTAATACAGGACTGAGGAATGAAAAAAAACCAAAACAACAATGAAAGAGGCTGCAAGGTAGCAACAAATGACAGTCACTTAAATAAAGCATGCACAATATTTCCCTGGATAGGAAGATACAATTTGCATTCTAACAGTTGAGACTAGCAAGAAATACCTAAACCCCAAACAGAACTGGAGCTTCCCAGGAGATCAGTTGAAAGAGGTCATCTCCAACTCACCTGATGCTAAAAGCTGAAATAGGGTTCACTTTCTGATAGAACAGGTCTGCAAAGTTCTCTTGGAAATTTGTTTGCTGTTTTATCATTATCCCCAAAAGATGGCATTGTCATGGCAGATACAGTTTGCAAATAAAAATTATTACTACTACCTGCACGTCTTGTTTCACTGTCTTGCGTAAATGTATGGGCTTGCTTGGAAGTCTCACAGCAAGTTATGGATTACATCTGTAATCCATAACAAGAAGCAGTCTGGGGAGAAAAATGTATATAGTTTCTAAAATCTGCCAGGTTTAGAGTAATACTTTCCTGATATGGAATTGCCAAACCATCTGCAAGTATGTTTTGAACTATTATTTACTACTTCTCATATACAGCATTAATAGATTCCTGTTCATTTCCCATGTCATCTGTAGTTCTTAGTCTATTCCCTACCCCTGCCCCCTCACAAACAATTTTTAGAAAAAATGGGATTAAAAAATGCTCACAATTAATCTCTGTTCTGCAAAGAAAGCAGCAAAGTGCCTGTGCAGTCAGCAGGTCCGCTGCCTTCCTTGTCCTGAGGGCAAGGATTCCAGCCCAGGGATGACATGAGTTTTCAAGAGTATTTGTGGGACAGGAAAGGTTACAGGACTGCACATGGATAACTTTGGCTGCTGTTCTTGTCTGCTGTGCACATCATCCTTTGTTTCCCAGTATGGGGATGTGTTTTAATTTTAGCTCTAATGCAGGAAGGCAGGGAATGGCCTACTCTTCTTCTGTAACTTGCAAGTATTTTTTGCTACTGGGTTAGCTGCAAAGCAGAAGCCCCAGTTTCTCAATCCTACATTGATATGCAGGCAGTTTCTAACATACAAACACTGTCTGAAGGGCAATACCAGTAAAGAAAACAAAAAAATTAAAAAACAAAACCAAAACAAAAAAACACCACCATACCAGATCTTGCTTTGAAACCATTCCTGTAGATCCTTTTTGCAGTTGGTAAGGATGAAGGAGAATGAAAATAAAAAAGTAATGATCTCTTCCTTGCTCCTTCTTCAAGGAAAATCACCTCCTATAGTCAGGCTTCTGTTCAGTTCTCTGTGCAGCCCATTCCTTTCTCAGGGTGACCTGGAGACAGAGCAAGGAGAGAAAGCAGCACTGGCAGCTCTTAGGGCATTGATGCTCAGAGAGGCTCCCAAAGGCAGGGCAAGCAGACATCCATGCTTCCTGACCACTGCCACTTGGGCAAAACCAAGATCCTCAAAAGGCTGTAGAGAGTGTGCTGCTCCCCATGGTGGAACCTGCTGACATGCCTTACACATTTGTAAAACAGGTCTAAAAAGAACTTGCAGGAGGAAAGAAATAAGGCACCTGTGTTAGACATTGCTGCACATTAAACACTTGCTTCCAGCTATGTCCTCTAGCAACTAATACCACAGCCTAGCACACAGGAGGAGCACAGCAGAGACATCTGCATAAGTCAAATACTAGCCACTTATTCCAAGCTACCTTCAGGGCAGCACACAGCTGTTAGATCTGCTTGTGAGTACAAGGCTGGTTTCTGTAACACTTACCCTCGAGTATTCCCCTTTCTAACCAGCTTTGTCTCCTCTACACTGTATTTCTTAATATTGAAAAAAAATCTTAACAAGACATCTTTGCAAAAAGTCCTATTAATGGTATATTCACCATGTTATGAGAATTTGCCATATCAATAGTACGCCTAAAGTGCCCCCAGAGGAACTCCTAAAGAAGAATTGAAGCCTGAAGTGTTAAGTGATCCAAGTATTACCTATTGGCAAGGGTTGCTCTAACTGAAGAAAAAGAAAACATTACCATAAGGCTCAAAGTTCTCTGACTGTGCCTTCTCTCCATAGGCAATAAAAAAAGCCCAAAATATGCAGCCGTAACAAGCAAAACCATCAAGCTCCATCAAAGTGAATGCAGTTGACTGGGAAAAGCAACAGTTACCCTTATTTGTCAAATAAGTTCTCTGCCCATGTTTACTGCAACTGCAAAGTGCTCCAACTTTCATTTGCTTCCACATGGTGGGGGAGTTTAGTAGCTCTAATCCTGTTCATCCAGATGGCCTGTCAGGTTCTATAGGCCTTCTTTAAAAATAGAAGCAACCTAATTCTGGTTCAGGTAATTTAAAAGAAATTTCTGCAAAAGTGCATTGTTCTTTAAAGCTAGCAGGCAATAATTCATGGCTTTGACAAAAGGACTGGTTTCCTCTCTTGCCACCAATTTCATAGACCTGTTCCTTACTCTGTTTTCATATACAAGTAACTGCAGAACAGCCTGCATCTCTTTCACTTGATGCTATTTTACTTGCAGCTGAGGATATCGACTGACATGCAGATCCCACTGGAATTATTACTGGTTATTATTACCTTATTGCACAGCTGGCTACCCATATGGCAGTAAGAGCTCAATGAAAGAGATGCTGCACCATTCTCAAAACTATTTCAGGTTCATGCTCCAACATAAACCAGAGCCAACTTTGTCTCAACTTCGTTAAGAATTGCAATAGCAGCTTTCATGAGAAAAACTGAGCAGACAACTAGAATTGGTTACACACAACTGCCAGATCTGCTACATGCAAGTTAACACCCAGTGAAATACAGCCTGAGCTTGTTGCCAGAACGAAAGGTCAGGTTTTAACTGTAGCTGTCACCAAAATACTGTTTCCAGAGTGAGGTGTTTTGGGCTGCAGCTACACATCTTGTCAGCCTAATGTCAAACAACACCTATGTAACTGCTGCTGGCCCCTGTAACTTCCAACTGCATTTTCACTGCCCATCTATTGACTTTATCATTGACAAGTAGTGAAGCAGCACTCTGCCCAAACTCCAGTTTAAAAGAACTGAAGATAAAAGCAAGTGTCGTATTTTTGGATGGAGGTATAACATTTATTGAAAGATTGAAAAGGTTTCATTAGATAACTAATACAGTAGGAAAAAAACAAGAAAAGCCTCAGGCTTTCAAAGCACAGTTGCTTTAAGCCAGGTGCAGTTCACAGTGTCTCACCAGACAATGACAATACCTGGCTCTTTGGGTTTGATTTCCCATTGCTTCTAACACACACAGCATCCTTTTTAAAGAAACAGTGGTGGAGAATATTAACTGCACCTCTACTTGGACAATGCAAAGAAAAAATGTCATGTTGTCCATTGCCCACCATCCTGAGGAGCTGACAGGTGCTGAACCAGCAGCTTCTCAGCACTGGCAAAGCCCCTGTCCCACACCCACATCCCAGCACTCCACCTGGTCTTGGGGCACCATCAGTGCTCGAAGGCATGCTCTGCTGCACCTTTGCTCCCACATCATCCATGCTGCTAGCAAAGGCTCACACTGCCAGTCCCTGCAGGGCTCCTTTGAAACAGACTGGAGCAGCAAATGGGTCTTACTAACTTGCAGAATTTCAATACACTGAAAACATTCTCAGTTTAACCCAATGTTCTTTTGAAATGCCATTTGACAACCAGAGAGGGAAAACAAAAGACTTCAATTTTCATGTATTTTATTTACAGGCCGCACAATACATTTTATATACAAATGGCTTAAAATAACAAAGAGTAAGCAAGCTGAAGCATAACAATTTACTTTAAATTAAGTTGTTTTGAAATAACTCCTGCAGTAAAGTTTCTTCACCCTGATAAGCAAGTTAATTTGATTTTAAGTCAACCCAAGGTAATTTTATTTTTAAATATAGAATTCAAATAAATTTTCTGGTGATTCCTTAATTTCATGACACACTTCTGCAAATATAGAACATCCCAAAACTCTCAAGAAGGGTAATAGCCAAAATTTCCTCATGTAAAAAACACTATAACAGAACAGACTGGAGAAATGTTGTATGTTAAACACTTGCATGTTTTATTAATGAAAAGAAGAATGCATGTATTACGTCTGACATTTTTCTCTCTTGGAAACAGAATTCATGGTCCAAGATCTAATTTGCCGGCAGACAAGAGGTATCCTGTGTTACTTCAGTACTTCAGTTTTTACCACACATTTTTCTATTAAACTCATCCAACTGTAAACTTCACCAAAACTGAAACTGCCTCCACCAAAACTGAAAGCAAAAGGAGAAGAGCGCTCAAAACTGTAAGAACTTACAACGTGGCACTTACTGCCTCTGCTCCTAGAAAGCATCTGACACTACTGTAGAAATGGAGAAAATTTAAGAGAGACCACATTTTATGGAAACATAAGAAAATATAGAAGTTTGCCATTTTTAAATTATTTTTCCAAGAAATTATATTAGCATTTAAGAATACAAGTATTTTTATATCTCTTCCCTAGCACTCCTCATCCTGTTCAGGATAATGACAACTAGCAATCCATGAAAGTGGTTTCCTTTTCCTTTGGCTGAATTTATGCATAATAATAGTCTAAGTGTTTAAAGTCATGGTCATAAGCAGTCCAGTTCGTGCTTGCTTTCTACCTTCTTGGTATGGCTAAAGACCATTTAATATAAATAATGAAGTACTTGCTATTAGATAGTCCATTATTACAGTATTTCACTACATTTATTTAGAAATACAAACACACAACACTTACTTTTTGATGTGGTATCCAGGTCTCTGCAGCTCACTTTGGAATTGCAGCACAGAAAACATAAACCCAAAGGAATGAGGGAGAAAGTAATAAAAGCCACGGCTCCACAGAAAAATAATGCTGTTGTCAGAATGTCTACTATTGCATCAAAAATGCAAGAGCCACATGATGTAAAACGCCAAACTAGTACAGACTCTACTGAGTGGAGTTCAAGCATAAGGGTAAAATGCTGCCATAAGCACCTCATCAATTCAAAATAAATGTTGACAGGTAATACAGAGGTCCACTACAAATGAATGTGGACCTACTGTCCTTAGATCTGGGCAGTTCCCTAGCTGCTAACCCGCCCAGACACAGTTCCAGGCCAGTGGAGAGTGGCTGCAGGCACCAATCCTCTTGCCACACCCTCAAGGGCAGAGCTCCCCAACTGCACCAGCCCAAGAAGAAAGGTGTCAGCAAAAGAGCAAAGAAGAATCCCTGGATTGCAAAGAAGGCAATCTTTTTAGAGTTATCACATATAGAAATACATCAACTTTCTCTCCAAATTATCCCAACACTGTTGTCCCAGACAAATACAGCATTCAAAGTCACAGGCTAGTAATGTTCCCTTCCTTAAGCTGGGGAAATGTCATTGTACAGTATTAATCTGCTACAGCATGCAAGAGTTTTGTTTCTGATTCATCTGGAAGCCAATTGCTTTTTGCACCTCCTCTCTCCTCACAGTCAGGATTACTTGTGCTGGGGCTGTTCAGTTTTTTTTTCATGGCCAAAGACTGAAATGCATTTTGGTAGAACAATGTCTGAAAGTATTGCCGGCACATAAGCAAACTGCACACTCATTTACAGATGCAGAGCGGACCGACCTCTCTACATTGAATCAAGCTAACGAAATGATTTGAAAATTTATGCCCAAAAGGGAAGGTAGGAGACACAACTTCTTCCTTGTATTTTTGTATTGGAAGTCAATTAATTTAGTTCTCTGAGATCTACTTTCCATTTGAACTTACCTGTGTTTTTAGCCAACTACTGCCTGCAGTTACACTTCAAGTGCAGGTGGGTAACCCCAGACTGCACATCTTTAGCGAAACTAAATGCAGATAAGCTTTGAAAACTTGATTCTAGAAAAAAAAAATACCAAAAAAAAAACCAAACTCTGTGTATATTTGTGGGTCTGGGTTTTTTTTAAAGATTAGTAAACAAAGAGCCTTAGCCAACACTGTCCCTATCTAAATGACACTAATGGTTTTTGTCTTTAAAATTTTACTAGCAGAAAAATGCTATGGGGATGTCCTTACTCAAGGAAAAAAATGGTCCAGTGCACTGCCATTCCCATGAAGCTTTTGCCTCTCTTAAGCACAGGCTATTCAAGTTGTAAGTATTTGTTTTGGACCTAGCCACTTTAAAATTGGTCCTGGCCACTTTTATTTTCAGATGGCAGGATTTTCTACTGTGTCTAGTGAAGGCAACTGCCAGACTCAGGGACAGTGTAAGCAGCAGGACTCTCTCCGTTCCTCATCTGCCAGATCCTCAAACACTACACAGAGTTAGCGAAGGGAGTTCCTCCATGCTCTACAATGTGGGAATTAGCCATATAGAGTCAGGATTTTCAATTAAAACTAAACACGGACAGCTTTGGCTTCTATTCTGAAAATCCAAAAAGTCACTGATAAGACATTTGTAATAGTGTAAGTAGAAATTTTACTTTTTAAAAAGTAGTTTTTAAACACTCAGTTACATAAGGTACTGATTTGTCAACTGGATAATCAGTTGGAAAACTGTCTCCAATATGGGCTTCAAGACATCCTTTTTCATACAGGCGAAATATAACCATACCTCCTCTCTGCAGGAGAGACTACTTGTTCTCAGAGGAAACACAAAAAAAAAACAAAAAAAAACAACATGCTAGAAGTTGTAATTAGTATGAGGAGTGGCTCTTGGTAAGAGTTTTAACTATAATAATCCTAGTTGTTCCGAGACACTCAATTCCAATATTAAAATGTTCTGTGGATAGCAGATGTAAAATCAATTAATTGGCACAATCACAAGTTTACAGCAAATTACAACTAGTGTCAAACATTTTGCCATTGCTTTAAATACTGGTCATTTTTCCTTTGGTTACTTCCTACAATGCAGTACTTGCTACAGTGTCAGCTTTTCACACAAAGTAAAGAAATTACTGCTGTTGACATTTAAGAGAAAAAAACTATTTCATCATTTGGTAAGGACATATAAAGTATAGTTCATTTGGCAGAGGAACTAAAACAACTCCAACAGGGAGCTGAGGAAAAACTACACTCTTTATTCTTCTCCTCACTTTCAACGTTTTTCATGAAGTTCAATTTGGAAATTACAATTTTATCTAGGTAAAATCAGGTCTCTAAGTAACTGGCCCATGTGAAGTAAACACCACAAGATTATGACCTGCTTGAGTTTCTTATTATTATCTAAATTCTCTTTTTAATTACCTAGGTTTAGGCATTATGTTCATAGCAACCTATGAAGTACTTCCAAATTTTTGCAGACCTTAATCTTACATGTTAAGGCACTTACCATTCAAGTAAAACAGTTTTTATATAAACAAGCGTGGGAGATGGAGAGAACATTTTATCAGAACACCCTTTTTTTTCTCTGGAAAAAAAAAGTTGACCAAATATTTATAAAATTTTGCATCAAGAGAAAGGTTGTGTTTTATTATCTGAAATGAGCACAAAGTACACCTTCCACAATAACACTGAAAGCAGTGCAAAGACTGACAGTGACCTTTGACTAAAAGTAGTTCTGTAAAAAGAAAAATACCAAATAAATCAGTGCCCTGCTTTGATTGTTGTAAAATTTCATTCTTTTTACATAAAAGTTGGTCCAAACTTACAAAAAAAGCACAAATGTGCATAGTTCAGAAGATCTGAAAGAGTGCCATAAAAAGCTGATGTCCCTAAATTTAGCATCCACTTAAAACTGCCAAAATACAAAATAAAAGTCAGAACTAGAGTTTGTGAACATGTACAATCAAGTCATCTATTTTTTAGACAGCATGAGTTGTAAGCATTTTTAAATTTTTTCTACTGTATGCAAGACCCTTTTCCACATAAAAATAAAGCTGTTGAATTAACATTATTCAAGTCTGTTGGACTGCTGCTTTAAATTGCAGCTAGGGGGGAAAAAGAAGTTTTTCCAGATAAAAATGATGTGCCTGAGGAAAAACAGATACTCAATATGGTAACCCTCTGCCTCGCCCTCTCACTGCCGATGTGCTAATGTGTCCCCTATATCCTTGGGAATAGCCAGGTCCTTGGGCAGGAGAAGTCCAAGTCTGT
The DNA here is from genome assembly GCA_013400575.1 of Peucedramus taeniatus. NCBI lineage: Eukaryota > Metazoa > Chordata > Aves > Passeriformes > Fringillidae > Peucedramus > Peucedramus taeniatus. Next base: position 28,548 of record WBNO01027999.1, read on the forward strand.
CCATGCATGTGGCTGATGCCAGTGGGATTTTCCTGTAAATTACTTCCATAGCTATAGTTGTGCATCTTTGTGGGCAAAGAGTGCGCACTCTCTGGCCGTGTGGAAGCATCACTGCTGCTCCCCAAAACTGGGATTGGGCCGTGGCTGTATTCAAACCTATGGTCTTTATCTCCACTGAAAAGCATGGGGCCAGCATTGAGGTAAATGTCTCCGTAACCAGTTACTGAGCTGGGAAAGGATTCTGGAAAGGCTGATGGAGGAGGGGCAGCACCAGAGTGAGATGAAGCAGTACTGTAGTTATCCAAAGACTGAATATCTGAGTTTCCAAGGAAACTCCTCCTTTCTAGTACTCCTGATGATCCGCTTCCTATTCCATCGCTAGTGCTGTAACAGGCAGATGAGAAGGACGATGATCCAAAGTTATCCTTGTAGTCTGGGCCTGTTACATAGGAGTCTCTAGCCTGATAATCCACACTCGATTGTACTGACTCCTCCGTTGTTGCCTGAGCTTGATGCTGAGCCAGCAGCTGCAGAAGAGCTGCTTTCACTCCCGCGTGAGGATCTGTTCCTGAAGAGTTACTTATAGGCAAATGCTGATTCTCTGTCCGATAATCAAGGTCTTCATCAGTGAGCGGCGGAGGCTCCGGTGGCTCGGGGGGACGCTGGTCTGGAGGCAAGATCCGAGGGCGCTCCTGCTCAGGTGTTCGGTTCAGAAGCCGCATCTCAGACTGCCTAACCAAATCCTCTTGACCTAAGAAGATGAAAAAGAAAAGCTCTGGAATAAAAGTATACAAATAACAGAACCAGAAAGAAAAGGACTCCTTCCTGGAAAAACACAGATGTTAACTTCAATTCTAATGAATTTATTAATTAAATTTGTCAGTAATTATATTGATTATTTTGGACAAAATTTGGCAACAGCTCATTTGCCTCAGAGCATGATGCAAATTACTCCTTAAAGTAAGATTACCAGTCAGTAAAAGAAAAACACTACAAGCTCCTTAAAAAAATACCACAGCAAAACCAACCAACCAACCAGGAGAAAACGCAAGCAACACAAACACTAAAAATTCAAAGAAGGATCAAGAAAGATTCACAGATAAGGATAGAAGTCTCACAGAACAAAGGGCCAGCCTATCAAAGAACAGCAAAACTCAAGGTTTAAAATATACACAAACAAAAAAGCACACCTCTCAAAAAACTCCCCAAAACCCTCCAAGTACAGCCCCAAAGCACTTCAGAGGATTTCTTTCAATAGCTGTAAACACCACAAAACATATATGAACCACCTGAATTTGCAAGCCAAAAATATGAACAGAGCTCTAAACTGTGAGAAGACTACAGAAGCCACTACCTCCATGGAAACTTTTAGCCATGTGTGTGTGACAGTTACAGGTAACCACCGAATTTGACACTAAGGAGCTGCTCTAGAACCCAAAATAAGCTTTACCTAAACACACAGTCAAAATTGGCAAATTATATCTATGCATCTGCTAGAAAAAACTGTCTTCACCACCACACTCACCACTAAGAAAACCCCAACCCCCACGATAATAATCAATGTTTCATCACTTATACTTGTGTACCTCTTAAGTTGGCTGTTGCTTGCTCTGTCTGCATGGCATCTGTTAGACTAAGACACAAATTCTCTGATCCAGATGTAAAATGTGACCAAATCAATTTAATATCCTATACTCCCACAGATTCATATGGCAAACCTGTTAATTCTCTACTCCCAAACTATTACATCGCCAGTGCTCCAGGTATTTGCTGGTTAGCAATAAAGGTCTTCAGTACCTGCAGACATATATAATGACTTGATCAGATGTGGGTAGCCAGGTGCTGGAGATTCCACGTCGTCCCGGCTGACAGACACAGGAGTGGCGGGCTCTGGAGGCTGCCCGAGTTGTAATGACATTTCATTTCCTGATCCATTTTCCTTCTCCTCCAACACAAAATCTTTTTGTTTTGTTTGCTGAGCCTTTATTAACTGAGACAACAGAACAGCAAATGCACTCTGCACAGCTGCCTGGGCAGCATCAGTCTCCACTTTAGGCTGACCCAGCTGAGAAGGTGGCACAGGGGGCTGTGTGACCATCAGCTGTTTAAGAGGCTCCTGCTCTGCAGGTGGTGGTGGAGGTGGCGGCGGCTGCTGCTGCTGCTGCTGTTCTGACTGTTTTTCACCTGCTGACAAAATTCCAGCAGGAAGATTTATTTTATTTAGTTGCTGCTGAGTCTCTGGGTTTACCTTAATATTCAATACTTGGGCAAACTGTGCCAAACTAACACTTGTTTTAGACTGTAGCAGGTTTAGCAGGATTGCCACTTCATTCTGGTTTAACTGCTGTCCAGTGCTTGTTTTTGCTAAAGACAAAAAAGGTGGTTTTAAGTATTATTTAGAACTGACATATTTCAGAAACTCAAAAGAAGACTAATCTAGCATGGCTGACACGACTGGCAAAGCATGGGTTTGGACAACACAGAAATGGAATGCTTTTACATATTAACTGTCTTTGGGGAGTATCTATAGGAAATGGAACAGTAAGATCCAACATAACCAAAGTGACTTCCATGAGGTGCACACACACACTTAGATGGAAAAACACCAAGCTAGAGCTCAATTTTCCACAATATAACTAAATTAGGGCTTAAGGCCACCTGCTTTAGGCAGCTGTAAGACTTCCAATTCCCATAAAATTTCCTATCTTTGACATATCACAACCCTTTGTTAAAATGTAGTCCATCTGCAAAATCCATATCAAATCATATTCCAGCCCATTCTAATTCAGCATTTGGGTTTTAACACCTGCCCAAGTAACCTGGCTCTAGGTGGCCTAGGAGCTCACAGTATAAATGCAAAAGGCAGTGCTGACTTTGAGGGAGAAGTCAATCACTAAGTAGCAGGAAATATGTGATTCAATTAAATGGAGTTTGCCACAAATAAGAGCAGATTATGATGATGCAGGGGAATATGAATAAGGAAGTTTGAATATTAAAGTAATTTTTCAACTTCAAACACCCATTGTGGTAATTTATTTTGAAAGAAGTGAAGCAGCATGGATTGCAACATGCCCAATTAGCAAATGACTTAGAGAAGAAAGCAGTTAAAAATTAGAGAACGAGTGTGTGAGCAGGCTGGCTGAGCTCTGAATTTTTCTCAACCCAGGTCATCACAACCACATTCAGTCCTCGTCTATCCTTGCTGTTGTGCTGTCTTAGCAATATATTAATTCATAGCAGACTAGAAGCCATGCATGACAAACAAAAATATAAAGTATTTGCCTTGCAAGATTTAAGAACAGCACAGCTGTGAAGTGTTGCAAAACCCACAACCCACAACTCTACTTGTGGATGTGCACCAGGATACAAGCACTTGGAACCTACTTAAGCAGAATCCAGAGACTTCAAAACTGTTTTGTATCTATATGAATATAATCCTTCTATTTGGAAATACAAAAAAATAAATCACAACTTCTTATGCCTTGTACTGCTGACTCTCAGTCAGGTGTTGTGATTAATGGAAGATTTTGTCACATCTGAGGATGGTATACTCAACATTAAAACTTCTCTCAGACTCTCAGTGAAAATTCATCAGAAAAATGTCAAACAGGGAAACTAATCTACCTATTCCATACTCTTTGGTTAGCTTTAAATTCATTCTAACAGGAAACTGTATTCTGGGAAATCTGTCAAAACAAAATTATTGAGCTCTGAACAGTTCCTGTTAAATTGCAAAACGCAATAACCAGTGGTCCCACTCATGAATCAGAACATTAGCAATTGATACAATGTCTTTTTAACCTCTCCTTTTGAGGTGCTTAGAAACAAATGCAAGAGTTTTGGCTAAAGCATGTATTTGGTCATGGAATCATATAACGTGTCTTATTAATAATATTATCTAAGGTGCATTACAGCTTCCAGAAGTGCCTTGTTTAATATAGGAAATGTCTCTATGCACCACTGAAAATTAAATTGTCTTTTTTTCTATCTAGACATATTTTTCTGTGTACATATGGGTAAACAGCAACATAGGTCTGAATGATTCCTTGTCTACTTGCTTCATGTTATTTTGCATAGTCAGTATTAATGACTAATAGTGGTCTCTCATCAGGCTGTTATGTTATAAAAGCACAAAGAAGATAACTATCCTTTGGACTCTTTAAACTTCTAACATAGTTTCATTGATAGGAGAAAAAGTTACAGAAAGTCATTCTTGAAAATGCTGCCAAAAGTTTAGCCCCAACATATGAATTAGGAGATCCATATGTTTAGGCTAAACAGCTAGTTTACAGTGAGAAACCAGATGAATGGAGCAAGAAGCAATACATTGCAATAAAATATGATCAAAATAACTACTTTCAATGTATCTTTGCACAGAATATTTGGAGCTCTGCTCTACTGTTAAATTAAGGGTTCAAGATGGTTAGTATATAGAATTGTCGGCTATGAATGCATAAACTGTGTTTTTTAACTGAACTCCTCTATCAGTGCCATAGGATTTATGCTTGCTTTGCACACTCAAAAACGGTCTAACATTTAACTGACAGGTATCAATTTGGTGTTGCTGCTCTTCGTATTTCTACATATTCTGTAAGAACTATCACTTAACTGCTGAGTATCTCAAATGCTCTCCATACTGGAACCATTACTTTGTTATATTTATAAATCTTGTTTCAAGCAAGATACTTTGTTAAACTTTCAGAATTACTGGCAGTGCAATTCACAGAGGCGGATACTCCATGTTATACTAGCTTCTGATGGGGTGGTTTTGGGGTTTGTTTTTTTTTTTTGTTGGTTTTTTTGACAACTTGATTTATCCCCAACAACCTGGAAAGCTGAAGACTAACACAACCTGCAGATGGAATCTGTTCCATTTGAAATGACAATTGCTCTAAACTCTGCCTTCTGATCAGTTTATCAATACCAATAATGCTCATCCAATCTATGGAGATTGTGAGAAACTTTGAACAGCCACTGGCTTGTGGAATTAGATTTATAGATGAGCAAGAGCTAAAACCCCCTCAAAATACTGAGCAAGAGCTAAAATCCCCTCAAAATACAGAGCAAGCAAGTTAGTGGCTCTGATCAGGCTGAAAAGTTAGGTAAAATTAGAAAGAAACACTTACGTTTCCAAAAGCAAAGGCAAATCTAGCGTAACAAAGATTAAACTTACAATACTGTTCCTCCCTCAAGAATCCAGGAGATGCCAATACTCTGCAAATAACATCTAAAATTTCTAGAGGTGCAATCCAAGTAGTAGGTAATTATAATAACTGAAAATATTACTGACCAAGTGCTACACTAGAGCTGCCCTGAGTTTTGAGTTGGGAAGAAGTTTGCATGCCTTGTGGGGTGTTGGTTCTGCTCTCATCCATGCCTAGAGACAGATCCTTCCTAGGGACTTTAGCTACTGTAGAGTCATCAGTCATGCCCATCTGCTTCTGTCTTCTGCGTTTCTTACTCCACAGCTCATGGCAATCCTGCCACAAAGGAAGGCTGCAAAGAGTGATTGGAGATAATCAGTTTTATTCCTACTTTTAATTATTAAAAAAAAAAAAAAACATACTGGTAAAAACAAATTATACATAATGTAACTTCTGAAAGGTAAACCTACTGGAACCCAGAAATAAATCAGAAAACATTCAAAAGCCAGCAAAATCTGCTTTTTCTAGCTGAAAACTCTTTACTGATTGACTCTTTCAGAAGCACAAGTCCTTCTGACAGAAAAGGGGGAAAAGTATCTTAAAATGAGAATAATTTTCCTAATTATCTGTGTAATTCAAAACTTCAAAATCAATGCTGCCCAGATGGTATGAAGTATACAATTTGCATACTACCAAATAACTAAGTTATCAATATGAAAGCATTTTTTCAGGGTCCTTCTGTCTGCTTATAAAAGTACTGCCGAGTCATTAGGTCACATATTTGTCCACAGTAACAGACATGGCTATATAGTATTTATCATGTAAAGCTCAGGCAACCAAGAAAGTAGGGGAGAAAAAAGGAAAAAGTTGCAGAAATAAGTTGCATGAGTAAATATCACTTGACACTACCACAGCTGGGATACCAGGAAGAACAAGGGGATATCCTATGTAAGACATATGAATGCAGAGGCAAAATTCCCCTAAGAAACTTATCTGCCACCAGTTCTGTCCTTCCACTACAGCTCCCTTCAAGCATCTCAATTCTGTTTTCCTGAGGAACACAAAGACCCACAGAAATACTGAGATGGGCAGTAAAAATAATGGTTTATGTTTTCCTGTTATGTATTAACTGTCTTAGCAGTTCTGTCACCCAGGAACATGGAAAAATTAGCTGACAAATAACAAGAGACACTTGAAAGGCAATTATGACAACTGTTTCCTTTATTTGCTCTTCCACCTGCCCAGTATTTCCTGAAAAACAACTGGAAGCAACAACTCATTGTGAGAAGTATCCTATGGTCCTTCCAATCAGCATGTCACTTTCTTTGGATGAACAGCTGCTCCTTCCCAAAACAGAACTTCAGTCTCTCAAGAAAACAGGCGACACTTTCCTGTGGTGTGCCAGAAGTGGTGGTTCCTCCTAATTTTTAAAAGGGCACCGGTGACTAGTTTGTTCTGAATTTCCATAAATCAGCTTCTACAATGGATGCATTACCACATCCCTGAAGAAAAGATGATCTTCCCATTCACTTACTTAAAAATGCTCATAAGCAACATAATGTACAAGTGATTTTGAAACTTCAGCAAACAGCTTGATATTGCTGATTTCTGATTTTCACACAGTGATACAGTCATATTCAGGCAATGAAACCTCTTTGGCTCATGTTTCAGGAACATTAGTAATGCTTGCCCAGAGAGGTTATGGAGTCTCCCTCACTGGAGATACTCAAAAATCATCTGGACACAATCCTGTGCCATGTGCTCTGGGATGACCTTGCTTGAGCATGGAGGTTAGACCAGACTGTGGGTTAGACCCACTGTGGTCCCTGCCCACCTCACCCATTCTGTGATCCTGTATAACAACCTTGTGTATATAACAGGTAAATCTAGAAAGAATTTTAATAAAATCCTTAGATTAAAAAATCCTTAGATAAAAAGAAGTCAGTACAGGCTGCCTTGAAGGTTCAGTTTTCTCAAACAATATCATAGATTCTATGTTCTGACAGCTTTACTGAGGAAATAATGAGACCGCTAGATTAGTACCTTTTAATTGTTTTCCTTGTTTAGTACCTTTTCATTGTTTTCATTCCTTTCATTGTCTAGTACCTTTTTCATTGTATTCCTTAGGACATGCTCCAGTTATTTGTACTGATTAAAATGACTGCAAAGTCACTGCAAAAATCCTACAGGACATTGCAATACACTTCCTCTAGAGAAACTGACAGGAACAACCCTGCACAATTTCACTTTTCCTGCCTATAAAACCAAGGCTCTCATCTGGCTCATGAAAGAATTTACTGTATTTAACTCTCAGGTACCTGTACAGAACTCTATACCCACTGTCATTCTATCATCAAAGACAGCAATTCAGCAATTCAGATTCAGTCAGGATCTCAAAATCCCTGGAAAAAGCAGACACTGATAAACTGACATAACAGGGAAATTATGCTTTTTAAATATTAGAAACATTCATAGAACAGTATTTTCTTCAAAGGTTCAAATAACTAACTAGTTCTTGGAATGACAAATCAGCTGTTATCTATTACCTAAGAGTCACTTAGCTACACAAGCATTTTATTACAGAATCACCATTCAACAACTGTATATGTCAACATTTCTGCCACCATCTCCTTTACTGAACCACAATGAACTTACTGGAATTGGTGCATGTTCACACTTCCTAGAGGTTAGTAGCATTACCAGTGGAAATTACTTACTCTGGAGGAGGCATTTTAGATGGTTCTACATCTCGCAGAAACTCACACTGAAGAGCTTGTTCAGCTGTGCAGCGCTTGCTGGGATCCAGGGCAAGCATATAGTCGAATAAATCTAATGCAGCTGGTGGGATGCTACAAAAGTGCAAAAGAGAGGAAAGTGTCACATCTTAATTTTGTATCACACATGTCTGTGAAAAATTTTAATGAACACATTCCTTTCAAGATGGCCACTAAGTCCTCCGGTAACTTATATATATATAAATATATACAA
>WBNO01028024.1:0-14812 GCA_013400575.1 Peucedramus taeniatus
GGGATCCATGGCTGGAGCTCGGCAGCAGCGCCACGGTGCCGGCCCCAGGGTTGCCCAAAACCCCAGGGGTGCCCAGAGCCCCAGGATCCAGCAAAGAGCTGGAACCAGTTAAGCAGCTGTACCTCGGGGTACCTGAAATTAGGCCCATAAGGGCAGGCCTCGAGAAATGTTTTAGAAAAGAGCCAGCGACATTCTCAAAAGAGCCAGGATGTCAAAATTCACTTTTGAAAATCTCCCCAGGAATCCCATCTATCTGCCTTTTTAGTCACTTTGAAGGTTGGTGATTAAATCCATACTTACAGTGTGATTCTCCCACACATGGGGAGCAATGGGAGCTTTGTCATCACCACTAATGGGGACAGGATTGTGAGGAATGAAATATGCAAGGAGTATGCGAAGGGAAAAAAACAGTCTTGAAAATCATCAAATGAAAGAGCCAGGGGAGTTTTTAATTTTTGTTCATGCTTTAATTACTGAAAATGATAGAAGCACTTTGCCATTTTTTAAAAAATGGTTACGTTTTTAAATGTCTGAGGTTGGTTGTTTGTTTCTTTTGGGAATGCCTTACAATAACCAAGAGATATAAATCAACCCATGGTTTTGCTTTTCTTTTCTTCTGCAGCCACAGCTTAAACAACCAAACAGCGGGGCAGCTTCTCAGCAGCCTGGCTCCACCCTGAGTGCTCTGGGAAGGCTGGAGTGGGGCTGGCAGCCCTGCTCGACCCATGGGCTGCAGCTCATGCCAGCTTTGCCCTGATGGAGCTCTCTCACAACATTCTGCATGCCCTCCTGCTTGGGGTGCCCACAGAGCCTCCTAAGGAGGCTGATTTCTCTTTGAGAAACTTTTGAGACCTTTCCCGCCTTGTTTCAAAAAAGGAGGGTGCTGAAAGTTGAAAAACAGCCCAGTTTTTGTGATTATTTTGGGTGAAATAATTACTTTAACAGCTCTGTAAGACTTAGCTAAAAAATGTATCAGGTCATGCACTCAAATCTTTTTCCTCTTTCATATCTCTCTGCACCTTCCCCCTCTCCCTTCCCCTATCCCATATAAGCATCAGATTTTAATCTGCTTGTCTTTCTTTAGGGGTGTGAGCCCACCCAAGTCCCCAGGGAAGGAAGCCCATGGAGCCATACCCAAACCAGTGGTGGAGTAGCTGTGCTGGGTGGGAGGCTGCTGTGGGCCAGATGCTTCAGGGACACTTACTTGGAGTTTGGGACAAAATCTTCTAGGATGTCACAGTTTTCTAGTCTCTGCTGTTCACAGAGACTGTCAGTCTGGTTTCTCTCAAGGCCTCTCAAAAATGGTTTTGCTCCAACTACCAGGCACAGAGAACCAAGGAGCTGTCAGGTGGGAACATCCACATCATTCCCCGCAGACTACTGAAGAAGAGGGCCAAAGCCATGGAATCTATCACTGGACTCTTCATTCATTCCTTTCTTTTTAAAATATTCCCTCCATCAATGAACCATGCTGGATGGGCAAACAACTCCCTGGTATTGCTAGCCAGTGACCTGTGACACTGCACGTTGTAGAGCCCCATCCTTTATGCCATGGGGCAAGAGCAAATGGCCAGAGGAAGCCAAGGCAGGAGCAGGTCATGGCTCCCTGGGCAGCTGAGCTCCTGGAGGAACCTCCTGCTGTCGTGTTTGCAGGAGGCCAGCCTCCCTGTTCTCTCTTCAGTGTTTCAGCTCTCTGTTTTGCAGAACTGCAGAATTTCTGTAGAATGCAAAGAGTAGCTCCTCTGTGTCTCACAGGCATACTGTGAGGATAAATGTTTTAAAGATGTGCAGAAGTCAGAGTCCACATCAGGGCAAAAAAATCTTAGGGAAGATAAATACGCCTGTAGACACCAAGTAGTCTCTTTCTTTGATGCTTTAATGCTTTTATGGTCAATAAAGAAACCCTGAGTTTCACAAAGGCTGTCTGACAGTTCTAATATTAGCATCCTCACCACATCCTTGGCGATGCCTGTTTGTATCTCTGTGTGATGCTGATGTTGTTGGTAACATTTTCATGTATGATAAACCAAAATACACAAACCTGGTTTGTGCTTGACAGTGAATTGGTTTTCAAAAATGAAGCAAAACACAACTCAATCATTTGAAAATGTGAGGAGGGGATGATTACATTAATATTTCTGTATTACATGAAAAGATGTCTAAGTTGTTTCTTCATAGGAAGAATAATAACTTAGTAAAGGAGTAAATGTAATTCAGCAGAAACAGCAGTGGATATTTGCATTTCCCTTGGCTTTAGTTCAACCAAGTCAAGAGCTTTTTGTGATAAATTCAGTGAAGAGAGAGAGACCAAGCTGCAGGGAGGCTGTGCCAGTAGCTGCAGTCCCAAGGCAGCTCCTGCTGGGAGCTGCTCCCACCCCTTCACACAGGGGAGCAGGAGTGCAGCCTCGACCTGACAGAGGTTACATACCCTCAGCATGGCCAAATTCATCTATACTGGAGCAGGAGAGACTGTGCCATCAATCACCTGCACCAGGGATGAAGTTAAGCTGGGTGTACAACTTCCCTTTTCTCCTTTCTTGCTTCTGGAGTTTTACCCACTCAATCGCAGCTGCCTCAAAGGAGGGTTTGTGTGGGTTCTTTTTTCTTTTTTTTTTTCTTCCCTGGAACATTTGACTAAATCACATTTGCAGATATTTCAAATGTTTCATTCACGTGACACCTGAGCTTTATTTACTTTTGAAATAAGTCATCTCATTAACAGAATTCATTATCCATTATTACTGTCATGTCATTCTCCTAATAAAAGGAATGACTGTAGAAGCATTCAGTGGCTTAGCTGGTAGCATAGTGAGCTATTATGCAGCAAACCTGCATTCACTCTGTACATTGGTATGCCAAGGCTGGCAGAGACTAGGAGCATCAATGAGGTAATAGTCTTAATCTCTGAGGGGAGGATTATGTTGTGCTGCACTGCAAATACCTCCTACTGTTAGCAGGATAATACTTCAGATGGAGCTATAAATTGTTCAACAAATAAGGACAGGTGCTGGGAAGAGGGTGAAAAAAAACTTGCAATGTTCCACCATTATCTCCAGATAAGAGGTGGAAAAACTGTTGTTCTCACTGCTAAACTATTATCACTCTTTCTCCATTTAAATTACCAGTGTGGCATGGCCAGCCACTTGAAAGTGAAGTGCACTGATAGTAGTTGGGTCTCCTCTTCCCAGAAATGCTATTTGCTTTTGTGGCTGAACAAATGCTGGTTGTGGATATGTGTGGCACAAAGTGATCACCACGGGCAGGGTGCCCCAGAAACACCATCCCATCTCCCCGTGTGAGTTCCCTTTTCCAGACAGTCCTATGGCACATCTGAGCCTGGACAGATCATGCTCTTCACCCTTTTCCTGCTCAGAAGTGCAGTTAGGATTCATTACTATTCATGACAGCACAGTTTGTAGCTGTTCTCTTTACAGAACCATGTTTTATAGACCTGATACTTTGGTTTCACCTTAACTGACCCTTAACAGCAGATCCTAGAATGAGAAAGAGATTTCTCATTTATTAGTGGCAATAAAAAAGTTGGCACACTTTCCAGACCATCTTTTGCAATAGGAAGTCAGTGAATATCACAAAGCTGGACAAATAGTATTATTCCCACTTTACAGAGAAGATAAGAGATAAACACTAAAAAGTATTTAAGCTGTGCTTTTGCTGGGGCAAACTTTGTCCAGTGGCCCCTGGAAAATGCTGCTCTATCACAGGATAGCAGAAGAGCATTTAATGACAATGTACAGATCACCAGTTCAGGCTAAAACATAAGCAGAGCTTTGCTCCTAAACAAATGTTGCCTTTTACAGGTAGCAGTGGTTTACCATGATCCCAGCACTTGCCTCTACTTTTATCCTGCTGTTCTTCCCACTGCTAGAATTTGCACTTGATCCAAAGCCTCACCCAGCCACACAGCAGACCAGAGGTGGATTCTGAGTGGGAAGAAATGCTTTCAGTCTCCTCTGAGTCCAGCTGAGAAGCTTTGCTTTGGACCAAGGCAGCATTAATTTCATTTGCTTGGCTCCCTTCTCAAGGAACAGAAGTTGATTTCCCTGCTTACCCAGCTGTAGCTCAGGGACCTGCTCTTTGCCCAGACCACATCTCTTATGATGCAGTGAGGACCTTTTCACTCACCATGTGAAACACTACCTTTTGATTAGAAATGCCCAGAGAAACATTTCCAGGCCCCTGAATCAATAATTTTTTAATGGTTTTGCTCATGGAAAATTTCAGCATTTGCAAACTCTGTCCTGTTTTAGGATTACAGCAAAGGAGGGAATATTGACCTTGCCCACCAGCTTGAAATTACTTTAAAATTTTTATCAAAGCTCAAATATGTTCAGCCCTGAGAAGTGGGAAGAGAGACCTCTTTTGGGCAAACTCTTAGCAACATCTGATTTAAAAGATGTTCAGATTGTGGCTCCAACTCATTTCCCAGCCATGCACATGGAGGCACTCAGTAATTCCCCCCATACTACTGCTCTTTCCCTCCATACTACTGTGGAAGCAGTACAGGCTAGTGGAGAATCAAAGACATGATATAACTAAACAGATTTGTCAACCAGAATCAATGCAACAAATGAAAATCTCTATGCATTTGTTTAGTTTTTTTAATTTTGAGTTGATCCTTCTTCTGTAGGAAGCACATGTAAGGAGCTCCTGCATTTACTTGCAGAAGGACTGACCTGCTGCTCACTATAAAAGGATTTCATCCTTTCCATGTCTCTCGAAAAATATTAAATTTTTTCTCAGTTTTTTTCACCCATCCTCACAGAAATGCCTAGTTTCATTTGCTAGAAAGTTAACCAGTTCTCATCATAGTCACAAAGACTGGGATAAAAAAGTCTGTTCCTCTAAACTCTTGGTCTGAAGGTTTGCTCTAACACCTACTCACCCAGTCACAGCAGCTTGTGACTCAAACCCAAGTGTTTTCTTCAAGAGGGAGCTTCTGCTGGAAGGTGTGTGACTTTGTGGCCAAGACAGCCACCCTAGCATGGATCTGACTCCACAATTTCTGTAGGAGTTGGAGTCTTTTTTGGCACAAAAGGGAACTTTTCCCAGTCAGAACTGCACCCTATTTGCACTTACACCAGATTAACCACTGCTGAAAGCAGTGTAAGGGGTTTTTAGGGTGATTGTAAAGCTAAAGCCACCTTGGCAGAAGTGAGAGTGAGATCTGTAAATATATCAACAGAACAGCTTGTCTCTGGTTCCCCTGCAGCCAGGTGTGAGAGATGCTCAGGAAAAAGCATGAGACACTTAAACTCTGACAATGTATGGGCACAAAAAAATCCCAATATCAAAATCCAAACACACACTGCTTTAGCAGCACTGCAACCCAGTGAATCCCAGTCTCTTGGTTGGTTTTCAGCAGTCTTTGGAAGAGTTGTTATCTTTCTTATTTAAGATACAGCGTTACTTAAAACCCCTTAACAGTAAACCAAATGTCAAAAGATGAAAAAAACATTTTCCATCACCCTCTGCTTTTTATAAAAATATATCAATTTAATAACTTGGTTTAAAGAAAAACAGAATGATCATGTTAAAATACTCCCAAATTTATAAGTTTTGACAGTCCCACATACTGAGATGAACAGGCAAATTTATTTAATAAGAAATAAAATACATTTTCTCCCTGCATTCACTGAAATAATAAGACAGACACATCTGTCCCAAATTTCTTTTAAGGAACAGAATGGCTGCTACTAACTAGAAAATAGTGCCTTTCTGCTGGTTTACCTCAAGATAAATTTACAGCTTCACTGTAACAGTATCAGAATTCAAAATGTAATAAGTTCAAGTAGAATGAGATCAAACATTTCTGTCCACATTAACTCTTTGATGTCACAATTCAATATCTCACAATGAAAGATGGGGATGTAAAATGCAGGAAAGTTTATGCAACTTCTCGCTGTTCTCAAAGCCAAAATATCTGCAGGGTCTGTTCCATGGGGTTTGCACATTCCTGTAGGAATGTGTGGTGAGCTTGGTAGAAGGCTACACTGCCACAGAAGTCACAGATTTATGTGATTTTTGGGAAATGCAGATCTTATTGTTGGCACAGACCTCAGAGCCTCATGGTCCAGCAGCTGTTTAGAGACCTAAACAAACAATCAGAGATAAAAATTGCCCCAGGCACACTTCAGGGCAAGATCTTTGTGCAGTTAGGGTGCTAACACATTTCAAAAGGATTTCAGGGAAAGGGATGGTTCTTCTGCCATCTGACCTCAGAGGAGTGATGGGCCACTCTCCCCCCCAAACAGTGCAGGAAATGGAGAACAGTAATTGCAGCCACACAAAATAAAAATGGTACATCTGTCAAGACAGAGAAGGGTCGTCCTTCTCTATGAAACAAGTAGAGTTATCACACCTTGTGTCCCTAAATCTGCACAACAAGGAATTTATGCAATGTCCCATATCAAATGGAAAACCCTCCTTTATGACTTTCTACTGTCTTCCCAGACATTTCTTCTTGATCTAAAGCCTTTGGTCCTCTCTGCTTCCTTTGTGCTTAAATGGCATCAAGAGGATACCAAGAAATACCAGCAAGGAACTTCTTTATTTATGAACTTAGAATCAGATCATGCAAGCCAAACAGGCTCTTTAGCAATTGTTTAGTTTCATGTGGCATTCCCATATACTGCTCCAATATTCTGGGAAACTGAACTTTGGGAAAAGTGTTACCAGCAGAACACAGACAAGGTGTGCCAATAACCAGCTACAGTGGTGAACCTCCCCAATGAGAACCAAGAAAGGGTTTAATGGGGGTAAATGAGAGTGAGAACCAAGAAAGGGTTTACTCTGGGGGTAAATGAGAGTCAGATAAAGAGGCTGTAGCTCCCCACCAGTGCTGCCTGACGAAGTCCTTGTTTGTGGGCTGATATGACACCACTGCAGCTGTGCCCTGGCACACATTCAGCTTGTGCTGGCCACAGAGTGCTTTTCTGGTCTAGCCTGAAAGAGTTCTGCAAACAAGGCAAGCTGTATGAGCAAAAATCACTCGATGCCAGTATAAGCTGGGTTTCCCTGAAAGCTTATGCCAGTGTGAAGTGTTCTTAAAAATTGTAAAAATAAAAAACAAAAAATGTCACACCCTTGGCTGGCATTGGCTTGTGTGCAGACGTTTTAAAGATATATTTGGCTCAGGTTTGCTTTTGCTGGATAAGGCTGCACCAATGTAATTGAAGAATGTTATGATAATAATAATAAATGTCACGTTTATTAACATATTTAACTGCATTAATAAATGGGAAGCTGTCAAACTGGTGTTACCCTGAGCAAAGACCATAATAACACTAAGTGGTAGCTCTTGGGGACTGTGTGAAAACAAGAATCTTTCTTCTGATGGAGTTGTAAAGTCTGTAACTGAAAACTAAAGCAATATCTCTCTCATCTTGGTGAAGAGCAACTTTTAGATAGGGCAGGTTACTTAGCAGAGTCCAGAACACACAATGAAAGCAGGAAAGGAAAAAAGAAATGAGCTTGTACTATGACAGGTTGGGGTCTCTGGATTCCCAAAGGCTATTCCTCTGCCAACAAAAGTGTTTTGCTGTCTAAGAAACAGATTGTGAACATCCTTGTCTATGAGTGTCTAAATCTAAAGTGATTTAACCTGGCACAGTGAAATGAAACCTTCCATGAGAGAGTCCCAGAGGAAAAATTAGTAGCCCTGAATATACCTGCCTGGGACAAAGCCCATGTCCTCCAAGGGACAGGCAAGTCTGACCCTGCATCTGCCCAAGAAGTCTAAATAAAAATCCTTGAAAAATAAATTAAAAAGTAATTACCTGAATAAGGGTGACAGAATCCATTACTTTTTAGATAGGCTTATTAGAACAAGAGAATGTCAGGCAGACACAACAAGTATGACCTGCCATAAACCAGCCAAACCACAACTGCATGTAAGAATGTGCCATTTTATCTGCCTGGTTTTCAGATCATTGTTAGTGCTGGAGAATTGCTCAATGGCAAACAAGTGATGGCCTCACCTTCTGTATAACTGGCACATAATGGGGACTGTAAACTGGGGAGACTAAACAGCTGGGAGCCAGGATGGACCATTTGCCCCATTGCACTTGCCAGCTGAGGTTTGGGGAGGGGAGGTTTTAAATATATTTTTGCACATTTTTTCCTATTCAATCAGCACTTTTTCCATAAATGCTTGCAGGTTAGAAGGACTTTTGGACCCTGACCAGACAAAGCTCTTGACTAGTTGCAAGTAGAGAGTTTGGAAGTCAGTAGAATTATTGACCTATTTGAGAGCTCAAAGGAGCAAGGGAGGCAAGGTTTGTAGGGAGAGGTAATGTATTTTATGAGGAAAACTGATATCACTGGAAAAAAATGGACAAGCTGCCATGGACACAATTTTTAAGTGCAAGCCCTGTCAAAGGTTTTAATTTCTGGTGCGGATGAATTATTTGGTTTACCCTTCTTCTGCTTTGAAACACCTCAGGGCCAGTTTCCTCCCATTTCCAGTCACTTGGCTGTGCTGCCTTTTCCCACAGGCTCATCCATGAGATCTGAGCTGCTCTCTAGGTGTACCTTTCTTTTCTCACAGGGCACCTGAGGCACCTCCTGAATTATATGCCTATAATTCAAGGGGATTTAGGACACCTGACGTGTCATGTAATGCTACACAATTACATCCCAGATCCTGGCTTTCAACATCTAAAATCCAGCAAACCAGATGAGATGATTTCAGGCTGAGTTTCTTTGTGGTTCCATTATGGATATTTTTTTTTTTCTTTTTGGACAAAGACTAGCTGTAGCATAAAGCGAATCTAAAAAAAAAAGAAAAAAAAAAATGGCTCTGGATTCTTTATAAACTCAATCCTCTAATCCACCCTCACATAACCTGTTCTTTCACACAGCCCTTGGTGTAGGTGTGTAGATGGGATCTGATGACTGAGCTCCATTGTGTGAACACCCACTCAGCACAAGCAGACAGAGCTGTTGCTGCAGCTCTTCCTCCAGCACAGCAGTCGAGCTCGACCATCCTTCCTCCCCACCCACCCTCTCACCCCCTCTGTGCTCTCTCCTTTACCACCCTGCAGTGCCAAGGAGCTGCTTTCTGCAGGCCAGACCAGAGCCTGGGCTTCACTCCCTGTTCTGAATCTGCTTCAGAGATGGAAAAAGGTCCTCACCAGTCCCTGACGTCACCAGAGCTGCAGGATCCCAGCTCTGCAGGTGAGAGTGGAAAATGTGATGTGATGTGCTTCTTATTGCACAAACCCATGAGCTGACAATTCTTTTGAAGATGAGCAAAAGAAGAAGGTGGGGATAAAGATTTCAACTGCGTGTTCCCCAAATATTCCACTGCATTTGGCATAGAAGGTCTTCATTTAGTTCAGCTCATGCTGGGGATATTGAAACCCTACTGGAATATATATTATTTCTACCAGTGCTGCAACTTTGCAATCAAATAACTTCCTCTACTCATTTTATATTTCTAAGCCTTCACAATATGTGCCAAATGCAGAATCTCTGAAAAACAGAGGACTGGTCAACAAGGGCTACTGCCTGATAATAAAATAAATTGTACTACAGAAGCTTAACAGGTTGTGTGTTAAATGTTTGAAGAAAAAACAACAAAACAATTTCCACCCAAATACTAACTGAATAAATTGGCCAGAAGCCTCATATTCTTACACAAATCTACTTTATCATTAAGAAAAGATGTACAAAGAAAGATTCAGTCCCTAGCAGAGTGCAGCTTAAGAAATTGAGAGGTAGCAAAAGGGAGATTAGAAAAAGCTATGAGGCACAGGTCAATGGCAATACATCCCTTATATTTGTCTAAAGCAAACCTAATTGGAAATTTAACTAAAAACTGTTGCCAAATATCCCATTAGATGATTCCAAAACCTGTTTCAACAGCTCAAACCTTTTTCATATCACTGGAACTGCACAGGTGCCTACAAAGGTATAATTTGAATTAGTTTCTTATAAAACAGCTCATAAGTAGAAACTACCCTGGTTTAGCCATTATCAGGCATATTTTTCTAGGTGCCCATAATGGCAAAACCAGCATAAGCCATTCACATCGTTAAAGATTTGGGAGCTGACCAGGCTTAGCACACGGGCTCTGGGAGACCATAAAGAAAATGTCTGTGAGCAAATTCCTATCAAGAATGAATCAGAACTCTGTGTAAGAGGTAATTTCAGCATCCCTGGCCTAGAAAAGTAATGCCAATTTAGGTATATAAGATAGGTATATATACCTATATAAGATATAAGGCCAAAGTCTTTCTACTTAGGCGACATTTCCAAGCAGAAAAAAAAAATTTAAAAAATATGTTGTAGGAAACCTTGGTGGGTATTAATTCTTTTTGTGCTTGGTTTCTTTAACAAAATCTAATAACACACCCTCATTCTAAAATTCACAGTGGCATCATTTAATGGTTGCAGCTTGTGCCAGCTCTCTGGATTAGTAAATCAAAATAATGAAATTGTGAAATATCTTCCTACCATCAAGAAAAGAAAAAAAAAGCTTTAGGCTTTTCCCAAGCATTTCCAGTGATGATCTTGCCAATCAATTCTTGTTGTGTTGTGAGCAGAAAAGAACTAATTATATGACTTTTTTTTTTTTTTTTTAATTTCAGAACAAAGAACATATAATAATTATTGGTCCTGGAAACTTAAATATAGAATATGCTGTAATCCTGAGTTCATTATGACTTGAGGGACTGGTAATAATAATAAGGCATTACCCAGCCCTAAGGAGCTTCATATCTAGAAGGTAAATACTTAAAAGCCCTGGTACATCAGCAACCAGAGGCAGGAGTAGAGATTATTATGGTTTTAGGTGAGGGTACATTATAATTCTTGGTTTTAAATCAGCTTTAAATCTGATTGCAGAAGAGCTGGATTTCAAAAAAGAGCTTTGGTGTGCAAGAACATGGGAAGGGCTTGTATTTTGCTTTCTGCTCCTTGTTTGTTGGTACTCTGGGGTAGAAGAAAAGTGCCTGAAAAGCATTAAGAATTGAACAAACTGAAGTTAAGAGCTTTGATCATGGAGTGGAAAGAGGAAGCACATAAGTGTGTTGGGGTTTCCTTCATTGTTTTGCCCTTAGACCATGACATTTGAAATTTAAAGTCATTGTTTGCTGATATTTTTTGTTTGTTTACACTTTCTGCGTATAATGTTTTGATCAGCTCAGTTCACTTTGTCGTTCAGAAGGACTCTCACTACAAAATAGCAACTACAAAGCTGCCCTTGTTTTTGACAAGCTAAAATACCTGTGTGATTAAAGCTATCAAATGACCTCCCTATCCTTAAAGCACTGAACAGCACCTAAGCCATAACTCAGTAAAAACAGATGATCTATACAATACCCCTCCAGTTATAGAGTCTCCCTCTAGTTTCTCTGTAACCCGAGTAAATATAATATTGGCCATTAATGAAGGGTTGCACTGGGGTGTTCTGTCTCCTGAAGGGCCAGGCTTGCTGTGCTTTGCTTTGCCTCTGAGTGGAGAAAAAACCTTGTGGAGAAAAAGGAGAGGAGAAATCACCTTTGAGACACTCCAGCTTTACCTCTTGGAAGTGTCAGTGATTTATTTCACAGCCCTGCTCCAAATAAAACACAGGATTTCAGCTGTGGGCTGGTTACATGTGCCAGTCACTGGAGTGCAGGGGAGGAGACTGGGGGAAGAGTTGCTGTCTGAAACAGAGACTTTGGTTGGAAATGAATCCTCGAGAGCTGATGTTCCTCTGAGTGGTGTCTCTGAAGGGCTGCTTTAGCCAGCTTGGCTGCTGTGACTCCTCTCACCAGGATGCCAGCTCTCCACAAACACCTGGGGTAGCACAGGTCACAGAACCCACCAGTCACCATAAATATTCTGTTTCCATGATTCCTGACAACCTGCTCTTGGATTCAGCACTGATAAGTGACCAGGACTGATGTGACATCCTATAGAAATGAGACTGTTCCTGCAGCAAGGGGCTTGTGGGGAAACACTCTGTAAAGTTAAGGGTGGAAGAGTCAAGAAGATGAGAAAAGCATCCCAAAGAAGCCCATGAATTGAGGGAAAGGTAACAGCTGGATTAATGTTCAACTGCTTCATTTTGGGGTTTGCCATGAATAATTAAGTGTAATTAATAAATAGTGCCCTGAAGATAGGATCAAACAGACTTTGGGTGTGGTGCTTAATCCTTCCTGAGTTGGAGAGCAAGGCCAGCAGCCTATAATGGATTTAACTAATTCTCTTAATTGCAGCTTCATTTGCCTGATCTTTCTAAATGGTATTAATCTAGTGATTTGCAGAATAAGCACTTGGAAAAGATTTACCAAAATCACGGTAGGATCTCAAAGATACATTTCTCTTCTTAGATTTTCTTCAGTGGGAGAAGAGATTTCATTGTCAATGCAAATTCTGTTAATTTGGCTAAGTGTTCACAGTCTTTGTTGGCATAAAATAAGAATTTAAAATGTCATTAACAAATTCAACCCTTAGAATCAACATTGGAAACGACAAATTCTGCAAGACTGCTAATTAGTTATTTACAGATTAAATACTTCTAAAAGGCAAAACTGCAGCATTTGACTCACATTTCTGCACTGGGTACTGAAGCACTGCACAGATTTCTGTGTCTCACAGAAGGAAACACATCCCACGTGCTGACAACCACACTGGGAGACAAGATAATCACATTTCTTTATCACCCTTTGCCTGGACAACAACAAATCTGCACGAGAGGCCTTTAGCTCTGAGCAAATTCCATCTAAAAGAAGTTATAGATCATATCCTCAGGTTTTCCAGATCTGATCTGCCCTCTGCTCCCACCACTTGAATGTTCAGTTCCCTTCTCTACAGAGCTCACTAAGTTGAGCCCATCAGAGCTAAAACAATTAACAAAACCTAGAGATGCAGAGGTTAAATCCACTGCCAACAGTTTCTCTCCTTGGGCACAACAGAAATTTCTTCCTCTGACAGTGTTCTGTTGGAGAAAACGGAATAAATTGCAGCTCATGTGGAAAAAAGTGAAGCTGATTGGATGGATTTGACTTGCCAGAGGTGACCAGCTGTGCCAGTTTTGACTCTTGACCCATTTTGAGTTTGATTTCCTACCTAAGTCCTGCAGAGGTAACTGCTGTCCTGCTTGCCCAAAATCAACACCATCATTGGTGTTACCACCTATGAAAATAAAAATGGCAAAATTCCCACTGGCTCAGTGGTGCAGCATCTGCCAGCTGAGTCCAGCTCTGCTCATGGCAAGGATTCTTCCATCTTTAAATTACAGACTGTGAATAAAATATATATAAAACTAAATCAAACACGAGCAACATGGGCAGTCCAACCATACCCAACACTGTGCTGGTTCAATGTAGATTCACAGCACTCATCTTTTTCCTCCCTATGCTTTGCTGTCTCTGTTGCTGTGTTTTGCCTTAAGCTGGGCTGTAAATTATTAGGAAAAATATGTTTGCTTTTTTTCCCCTGTGTTTGTGCAGCATTGAACACTGAGAATCCAAGGGCCTGTCACCCCACTGTACTACTTATAATTAAGACCAGTAATTATTTTATTCTCATGATCAAATCAAAGAAATAACACTGCTTCAAAGCTACACATGTTGCAAGCAGCAAAGTGCATGTGATATCCACGGCCCTTTTACTGCTCTTAGCTAGCCACTAACTCACTTAATTTTGTGTAGTTTAGCACATTACAAGATTGTTCAGGAGTGCCATAAATGATGTCAGGCACCATCAGAAACCACTTCAGAAAATCATTGCCTGTAGCCAGATCAAAAGGTGAACACCTGGAAACTTGCAGTTCTGGGAAAGCAGAATAAATCTTTTTTCTTTCCCCCTTTTTTTTCTTTTTTTTTTCCCTTTTTCTTCCTCTTGGAGATTTGTTTCTTTTTGCCTTAAAGAATTTGAAAGGTTTATTTACAGCTTTTCAAATGACCCCTAATCTATTTAGAAAAACATAGCATGGCAAATTCATCTCGGGTGTAACTCCATTTGTTGACTTAAGCAGGCTTGTGCCAGAAGGGAGCCTGGCCCAGGAGTTTCTCTGCAGAGAAAAACAAAGCATTTGAATACAACACTTAATTGGCTCCTTGAGTCCCATCACAGGCTTTCCTGGAATATATTTATTAAAGGTAATTCTTTTATTGTGGTAAGATTGTATCAGTAACTGAAAGTCATGGTATTAGTCTTAAACCTTGTCTTGTTCCTTAGGCTTCTCTGCTTGAGGCTGATAATTTTCACAGCACCTGACAGTGTTCAGAGAGACATTGTATTATGTAGTTGAGTGAAATCTAAGACCATAAATAACTGGGAAAGTTTCTTATTTTGTCAGATATCTGCAATATAATTAATTACAATCCATCAGGGTCAACTTTCAAGAAGTAATATAAAAAGTTGTTTACTGTGGAGCTGCGGAATTTAGAGATGTGCTGGGAGTCTCCTGCAAAGACACACAGAGTCCATAAGTAATATTAAAATGATGCCTGCTATATAATTAAAAGCTAATTGGCTTGTTTAATACATTTTTAGCATTCTTCTCTTGACCAGATTTTTATATTGATTCACTATTTTTACATGAATTTCTTCTTTTTCTCAGCAAATCACGAAAAATGAATACTTTTATGAACACATAAAGCCCAGAAAAAGAATCTGTGGCACAAAAAGTCTGTCAAAAACAGTACCTGCTGATTTTTTTGCACTAAGGATAGAGCATGAATCTGCCTGTAAGAGCTGTATATGCTGTATATGGAGCAGGGGCATGGGGGAGAGTGGAAGGACAGTAAAAGGAAAGGACTGGCAAAAAGGATTAGGAAAAGAGACTAAGAAGATAGCA
>WBNO01028027.1:0-28694 GCA_013400575.1 Peucedramus taeniatus
CATACCAAAAATTAAACACTATAAATTTCAAGTACCATGTCTACAGTAAATTGTTTTGCTATGCACAAACAAAAGAATGGGTACTTGGTGACATTCTGAGTCCTTTAACTGAATGGAATTTTAAACACCACTAAAAAAATCAGTTTTCCTTAACTGGGCTGAATTTTTATTTCGGAAACACTCATGCAAGTCATAAATATTAAGACAGAACAACAACTATCATGAAACATGAGAGAATTTCAAAGGGATTTGGATTGCTGTCTCTCTAACTGTAAAAAATTTCATCTGTATAGTTCACTAAGCTCAACACAAAGCAAAAACTGGCAAACCAAAATCTAAGTGGAAAGATGGAAATTTTCACAGGCTTTTTACCTCCTTTTCCTTTCTGTCCACAGCTTCTCGTTCAGCTTGCAGTTGTACTTCAAGAGGTAGCTCTCCCTTTACTATGATGGTGCCAAACTGTTTCCTTTCCTCCACCTATAAACAGAAATAATACTAATAGTTATCAGATTAAATAAATACACCATTTTGGTCTCAAGAAAATAAGAAAGCAGCAAATCCTTGATAAATTTTAACCAAGCAATACCTTTTGCAAGTGGTCTGCACTGATGATTAAGGCTTGTTCCAGTTCTCTTATCCTGCATTCTAGCTTCTCAATTTCTTCATTTCGTTCTTGTATATCTCTCTGAAGCTGCTCCTTAGAGAGCAAAAGCTCACTGCATTTGTCTGTTTTTTCTTTGAGATGATTTGTTAACTGCTCAACCTGATGACAAGATGGCAAGATTATTATATTGTACTGCACTGGAAGGGTTGGCTAGCAATAGCAACATCATGCATTTCTGACAGGAAGAAAATATTCCTCTTTTTCTCCCATAACAAAACTCCTTCTCCTTAGGTGAAACAGAACATACAGCCAAGAATACTGTGGTACTACATCCAACAAATACAAACAGCATTATTTAAGAAGTGGTATGTTCTGTGCCACATCACCTACTCTCTAGATCTGATCTTGTCCTTCTGAAGCCTTCGGACTCTGTAGTCAGTTAAAAGCAAGCAGCACAACATCCCTATGCAGCCCACTAAAATGATGCCTTTAACACCTGTGGATGGAATGTCTTGACCCTATGGTCAAGAAGCTATTTTCCTCAGAGGGAAATCATAAAATGATTTTTTTTTATCACATCTAAAAATCTGTGATAAAATTATTCAAAAGAAGGAGCTGATTAGTGACATACAGGAATATCCTAAAAGTCACTGGATCTTTAACATTGAAGAGAATAGCTATACTTAAATCACAAAAGACAGGAAGCTTTGTTTTCTTGCTGTGTTCCTTAAATGGGACCAAACAGATGTCATGGATGTAATAAATTCACTTTCTATGGGGGAAAAAACAACCAAATCAAACATTCCGAATCTCAGTAGGTCAGATGTATGTATCTCAGAAGCAACATATTAAAAGATTAAATAAAGTAGCAGAGATAGTAATATCTATCCATTTCTAGCTGTATTTTCAAAATTATTAATTGAAATTACAGATAAGAAAGATGCATAACAAATCCATAGTATGATGTACAGAGATAAGACCTGAGTAATTGAGCAAGAGACAGGGAAAGTAACCTTTGTCCCACTCAAGAAACTGATTTCAGTATTTACAATTAGGAAGTTACGATGTAGCCAAAAGGTAGAAGACTCAAAGCATTTCAAGAGATAGGAGAGAAGAGGACCAGAACATAAAGCTGACAGGATGGTATTATTGACGTTATCCATCCATGAGTAACATCACAGTCTGAAGTGACCTCAGAAAAGTCCTGAGAGAGAAATGGAAAAATAAAAATCAAGTCTGGAGCAGACTCTATGACAACCCTCCCTGGAATAAGTTGACAAAGCTGAAATAACAGTAAGAAACAAATTTAGTTATCAACTGAAAATGGTCATGGCATTCCCTCAAAGCAGAAGAGGATTGAAAAAATACACAACTACGAAAAATAGAACAGCTCTCTCAAAAGCATGATAAATAATGAAAATATGTTAACAAAATATTTCAAGGAACACTGTGACATCAAAATACACCATACAGTAAGAATATGTACTGCATTTGATAAGATAAATGTAAATCTAATACATTATTGAAAATCCCATCTATAATTTCTAGCATATCATTCTAGCATATCACATTTAACATCACCTATATATCTAAACCAGCTCCTACATCTGTGGTGCTTGCAGACATAATCTTACCGTCTTTCTACCTACTAAAAAATTCTAATTTAAAAACATGAAGTACAAATCCCAAAATTTTAATCACAGTTAAAGCATGTCTTTACAGCATTCTTTCCATTTCCATTGTAGCATATCTGCCACCTTAAGAGTGTACACATATGTGTACATGTACATAAAAATTAAGATGATTTTTATATATAGATTCTGAACAAATAGGAAAATTTTTATTATGCTATCAAATTTGAACTTTTCTCGGGAGATTTTTTTAATATGAGAATTTAAACCAGGAATTCATATACTATATATGCCAAAACTAATAAACAGACACATAACAAAATGAACTGAAAATGAACATCCTGAATTCAGGAAAATTAATTGTGCTAGAGCCACCTTCTTCTGTGTAAAATGTCAGCAGGAGAGGAATGTGCACACTCTTGATAACAGAAAGAAATAGAATTGCTCTGTATGTTTTGTTTAACACGTACCCAGCTAATTCCAGATGATTCATTGTTCACAGAGGCTGATGACAACCATATCCCATAGTACTGACTGAACACTGTCATATTTTATACAAACCTTTGTACTAAAATATATTTAGAAACCCAATGAAACACAGTTCTAAATCTGAAAATTCCAAATAGATAAGCACTTTGACATGCTCATCTCACATGTAGCAATTTACGTCCTATTACTGTCTGTGGTTCTAAATTACAGCCTAGAATCATAAAATGGTTTCGACTGGAAGGGACCTTAAAGGTCACCTAGTTCTAACACATCTGCCACAGGCAGGGACACCTTCCACTATTTCATATAATACAGAATATTGATAATATTTAAGAATTGAATGACAGCAACTGAACTACTCCAGTAAGACCTTTGATTTGAAAATGAAAGTCTAACTTCAAAAAGGGCATTTTAACAATGAAAATCAAGCAAGCAAATCATGCGAAAGTATCAGCCTTGATCAAAAAGCAGCACACAAGAAAGTTCACAAAAAATAAAATGTAATTTAACTGACTAACAGTTCATCAAAAAAATCTGCAAAAGCACTATAATAGATAGCATTTATACTGCTGACACTTCTTGATTTTGCTGAGTCTAAGAGTTTTCTGTGATTCCCTTGAGCTGCTGTTCTACAGTCACTACTGTGTTTATTTCAGTGCCAGCAGACTTTCCCTGGGGAGGTTCAGGTGTACACACAGACTGCTACAACATCTCAGGTGTTAAATCTCAGTAACTTGAATCCCTCAGTGGTGTACCTGTGCTATAAAAATAGGATGCCATAAAGCAACATAAGAACACGTAAAATTGCTAAAATAGTCTTGAATGTTTCCACAAACTTTTGAGAACAGCGGATTTTCTAAGTTAAGTTATAGGAGAGAGCCTTATTGAAAGTCAAGAAGTTTCTGTATGTCTGCTACTAACACCAAATAGCCTAAAAAAACCCCCAAAACACAGTTCCACCACTTTCGTGCAACACCTTCAATCTCAGGGCATTTACTTTCCTGGCTTGCAAATGGATGCAGATTAGGTACACCATAAAATAGCTTCATTATAATACCTTAAAAGCTGTCAACCTGTCATTTATACTCATTGAGTATAAGTAATAAAATGTGTTACCTCTCTGGTTTGATGCTCATTGACAGGCTGACTCCTTTGTGGGATCTTAAGCTGTTGTTCCAGCTTCTGTATCTCTTGCTGGAATACATCTCTCTCATGCTCTCGGTCAATTGCTTGCTCCTGAAAGTTAAGAAATTATGTGGATACACCATTTGATTTAAAAACTATCCAAGTTAAGTGTCATCACTTCTACCTTGCATTAATGTGAGGCTGGTAACAGTAATATCAGTATTTAAAACCGTGCAGAACCTACTGCAGATACCATTAACAACTTTATCATTTGGGGCAATAAATTTCATATTTTTAATCAAAAAGTTAGCACAGCAGAGACTGTCAAGTAATATTTCACAAAAGTGGAAGGTTTGTTTCTTCTGTTCCAGGTACACCACACACATGACAGCAAGCAAATATTTTATGATTTCTTCCCTACTCTTTTTCTTTAATAAATGTAGAATAAACAGAAATTCAAAATAGAAATTAACTGTGGGTTAATATTATAAAAAGCTATCAGAAAAAAAGAACTATAAATAGCTTGAAATACAGAGCTGTCCTAAGCAAGCACTTCCAATTAATTTTCAACTTTTAAAATATTATTAAATTCTTGGGCTGGAACCTACAACAGGGCCAATGTTTGCTATCAACTACCTATGTTTGCTCAAAACCTGAAAAAGTTAGCATTTCCCTCTGAACCAAGCTTCAGTAGCAGTGCTACCCCCCACCTTCATGATACCTGCCTTTTACCATACTTACATCTAGAAATTTTCTTGTTTTCTCCAGTTGCTTCTCCAAGGCCTGGTTTTGCTGCCTTAAGTCCATTAGTTCTGCATTTTTCTCTTGTTCTAGCTCTATGAAACGACTGACCTGTTCTTCCAAGTCTATTTCCAAGACTTTAACTTGCTTCTGAAGGTCATCATACTCTTTTTCAGCTTGACGTTGTACTTCAATTTTTTCCTTCATTAGCTTTTCTGTTTCCTCCAGTAATTCTGAGTATAATAAAAGCATCACTACTTTTAGATACGAATAGTAAGCAATGTTATGAAGCAAAACCACTCCCCAAGGTATCCATGCTGTAATCTGCAGAAGGATGTGAACTGGCTTGGGTTTTTACTATTTTTCTTTTGAAAATATATTTTCTTCTGAGAAATAATCATGATACTGACTGAAGCGAATTCGTATTAAAATTACTACCCTTTAGGTAGTCTTCAAAGGACTGTTACTGAAGTTGTATCAGAGCACTTCCCTGTTTAAGTTTCGTATCAATTAAAAGGCTTTTGTACAATTGGAAAGAAAAGAAAATGCATGGGATCAAACCACAGCTAGAATAAGCACAGAAGTTAACAATGATGCACAGAAAACCCAACCCTCTTCTCATCCCCATCGCCAGTAAAATCAATCCACTCCCAGATTTCATTATTTAATGGAATACATATAAATAATTTGAGGGAAATACTGAAAGACTTAGCGAGGTTGCTGGGCAGACAGAGAGGAAAATTACTGACCTGCAACTGGAGCTTGCAAAATCAGTGACTGCATGAATGCCCAATTTTGAGTCATCATGAAAAAGCCAGCAAGCACATATATAGGAAAGCCCCAAACCACTCTAAGACTCTTAAGCCACAGCCCACTGAAGTGCCTATTAAATAACCATACAAACCCCTTGAAGTAAAACCCAAATGGCAAAGTGCACTTACTTTTGTAGAATCTTAAAAACAGGATTGATATTTAGACAGAAACAATAAAATTTACTTTCACTACAGAAGAAAGATCCTTTAGGCACCATCATCTTACATCGTATTTAACCAATTCTCATTTCTAGGTAACCATTATATACCAATATAATAAGATGTTTAATAATCACAGTGAATGACTCAGCTGTATTTAGAAATAAAAAGAAATAAAATACCACAAAAATATCTCTCAAATACCATCTAAGTAACTGCAATTCGTAGGTGAATAAGATGATGGTTATCGATGAATTTGCTTATTATGTTTAGAAATTATAAGAAACGTTGTTAGCAAAATGTAGAACTGAGTATGAAATACAACATCAAAGCTGCAGGCCAGTAAGAATTACAAGTAACGTCAGTAAGCCAAAAGCCCAATAATCCTGATTAACAATGTCAGTACGTGTAAGTCTTCCACCCAGTTACAGATTGGCCATGCAACATACAAACACACCTGCTTGGGAAGCTGCATCGATTGCAGCATCTACTAGGCCTAGGAGAATAGAGAGAGAGAAAACAAAAAAAAGAAGCAAAGTAATTCACATGCCAGCTATAGTTTTCTTGTGGTGCAACAATGTAAGAGAAAATGAAGCCAAAGATAGATGTGGCATTTAATGACAAAGTTGTTGAGATAACTTAGGGAATGTGACAAGTTATTCTGGTATGCATGATATAAGTACCTACACAAATTTATAGAATTGTTTATCCTTACAGCTCTTAAACATGAAAATAACTTTAATACATTTAGAAGCCTAAACCATACAAAAAATAACTAAAGTGGAATCATAGACAAGGATCTTAATAATTACACAGCAGGAAGCAGCAGGTTGTTCTTAAAATTTTGTTGTTTAAAAATTGCAGGAAATTGCAAATACACAAGATGTGCAATCTATAAAAATGGCAACATTATAAATGGGAATAAACTTCTAGAAATTAAATAAAATTATTACTTCATCCTGCTATTTACAATGTAAGCACTGCAATCCTTGAAAGACCAGTTACTTCTTAAAACACTAGTGTTGTAATTTTCTTCCCCTCTCAAACATGAAATATTAATTTCAGTTATTAGTTTAAGGAAGAATTAAGAGACACTTTTACTTCATGAGGGCAAATGCTTTTTTTGAGTGAGCAGTTAGTTAGATTACATTGACATGATATATATATGAAATTTTCACCATCAGGGCTGAAAGTTTTCATTACTGGTAGATAAAAGGCTATCCTTATGCAACTGTTGTGCTATTCTTCCCTGAAAGAGGAATTTATTAGAAAAATTTATCTTCTGTGACTAAAATAAATACAGCTATCACATGTAGTGCAATCATGTTCTGGTAGGTATGCTTCCTAGTCTGTCTTTAAGTCTGGAAAGTATTTAGACTGTTTTTATCCATTGTTGTTATTCCATCTCCAGTGGTAATCTAAATAAAAGCAGATTTTTGGAGAGAAAGCTTTTTCTGGCTTAAAGAACAATTTAATTTCTCAACACTTCTAAAAATGCAGTCATTTCTTGTTTAAAAATCAAGAAAAGTTATCATGCTAACATTAGGCAACAGGTGTGAAAATAACACAATTCGCCCTATCACATTTTTATTAATGATCACAAAGGCAATGGGGAAAAGCCTTTGCCAAGACTACTTATTATTTTATTTTGAAGTATAAGCAGATCTCATAGAAAGACTGTGATGAATACATACGCTGCTCTACTGGCCCCGCCTCTGCTCTCATGGCGTCCTTCTGTCTGGAGAGTAATTCCTTTTCTTCCCGGACCTGCTGCTGCTCAGCCTCTAACTCCTGCAATTTGTTACCTGTACACAGCAGCTCTTGCTCTAGATGGTCAATTACATCTATTTTTTCCTGGAGTTGTTTTTCCAGAAATGCTTTCTCATCTGCATAACCATCAATGAGGCCTGTAAAACATCAGTTTGGAGGCAGATTTGATAGACAATCAAAACCAATTTTTTTCTTGTTGAAGTCACTATTGTATTCTGACATGCATGCACATGTATGTTAGATGCTCAACACCTGACAATTTCTACTCCTGTCCTTGATACCCTTTCATGCTGAACAAATTACAGCAAAGATACT
This sequence comes from Peucedramus taeniatus, assembly GCA_013400575.1. NCBI lineage: Eukaryota > Metazoa > Chordata > Aves > Passeriformes > Fringillidae > Peucedramus > Peucedramus taeniatus. The sequence goes on from WBNO01028027.1 coordinate 7,647, forward strand.
GGAACACCAAATGTAGCTCTTAATTTTTTACTCAGCACAAAACCTCTGGAGCAAACAGGAACTCCAAAGCCAAGGAAAAATATGAGAAATAAGAAATTTAAATAAATTCAGAATAAATCACTATAAACCCAGTCTTGAGTCGGTATTAAAATGGATTTTACCCTGTCTTGAGAATGCAGAAAAACTAAAGGTATTTACATTTGTTAACCATAGACCCATCTACTCTTTCCATAATTGAATTCACAGGGAACACAGACATATAGGACTGGATACTGAAATAGGAAATACTGAATGAGCAAAATCATTTATAACATTTCAAAACTTTGAGACAATACAAACTCCAGTGGTTACTCCCACCATATCAGATGCTCTTTACAATGAACAGATTTGAAGTTGAGAGGGCATTCCCAGGTTAAATGGAATGCACACTCCCACAAAAAAGTCATGAAGTCTGCTCAAATCACATGTTGTGGTATTTACTTCTGCCAGTTTTTTTTTTTTTGAGATGTAATGAAAATTGTCAGAGTTCAGTGAACAAATTTGCATTAGCTTTTCCATCACATCAGATAAGTCATATCTGACACCACTAAAACACAAGAGGTTTGAAAATGTCTCAGCTGCAGCAGTTTTTGTGATAAGAAAGAAATGATCACAAATGACACATTTAATCTCAAGAGAAGACAGAGTACCATCAGATGTATAATGAACTAAGACACTGTTCTGTATACCTACTTAAGGAATTTGATAAAAGAATGTAGTTTGTCAGAGCATGCTCACAACTCAGTTCAATGGGCAGGAACCAAATAAAAAGAGTTCTATGACATCTTAGCTTTGTTATATGAACACCAACAAAAAAAGGTGCCAGTCATTTAGAAGTGCATTAATTTCAAAAGCACCTAACTTACAACTGTGCAATACATTTATCAAAGGCTAAAACTAATCCAATTCTCTCATATATTCTAGAACTGTTCATGAACCAAATAAACAAAGCTATTCTGTCCTAACATATTAGGCATGTTTACTTTATTACTGAAGATCTGTGAAGAAAATTTCTATCAAGACAAAATATCCTCCAAAGAGTGCAGCATCATATAGCTGCCTATATTCTGAAATTCTTAACTATTAAACATTTTGTAAGTCCATCTGTGTCAGAATATAAGTTCTTAGGTCATTTATATCTTGGGGAAGAGTTCTTTGTATTGTTGCGTGTTAAGATGTGTTCCAAACAATATTTTTCCACTCTTAATTTAATCTTAAAAAAAAAACCAAAAACTGCCTATTTCAGATTTTAATTTCTTCCGTCTGAAATCAATTTTCACCCTTTCTGGTTTTGCTAAAGCTACTGAAATGTTGCAGCCAGTACTGCTGCTGTTGACACACAACATTTATGCTGTATAAACTTACAGGCCACCAACTGTCCCTCACACCACGTTTTAGACATGTGGCTTAGAAACCTGCACAGCTTTTCAGCTTATGTATGTCCCAGCTATTAATAGCATGTGAAATCATGATGGATTATCTGTCTGTGTAAAAAGAAGAGGAAACCTGGTAGGGTAGCATTCTCCAGGAGTAACATTTGACTATCAAACTTCACTCTATGCTCCCACTTTGAAACAGAGAAGTCTGCTGAACTTCAAAACTATCAAAAATATCTTTCTGCTTACTACTACAGAGAGCCTATCTGTAGAGCAGGTGTTTTTTGCATCTTTTTCAGATGCTAATCAGATATAATGATGGAAATGTTGGCTGGCTACAAAACACTGAGCTATCAAAACAAGAGAACAAATAAAGTGTCTGTCAGATTTGAATATATTTTCCTGATATCAGAATAGATAATTAGATTTCCCCTGTTTTAAGACCCTACAACTTTTAATTGCTTCCTTAATGCAGTTACAAATACACTTTTTAAAAGATCACTTCAAACAGTGCAAACAAACATATCACCACCATAAAATCGAATTCAGAGTAAAGATTCTGTGTCAAGGTCAAGAGATAGCAGGCACAAACTGAAATATGGGAAACTGCACTTCAACATATGAAAATAAGTTTGGGGTTTTTTTCCCTTCCCCTCATTGACGCTGGCTGAACACTGAAACAGCCACTCAGAGAGGCCGTGGACATTCAAAACCTGACTGAACAGGGTCCTAGGCAAGCTGCTCTACCTGATCTTGGTTTGAGCAAGGGGCGGGAATAGTTGATCTCCAGAGGTGCCTTCCAGCCACAACTATTTATGATTTTAAGCTGTTAACATTTAAGCTTGTCTGCATAAACAAACATGTTATGATTAACTAAATTAATTTTGAGGATCCAAACACATACACAACCTTTTATTTTTAATATGGTCATCTATATTTTCAGACAGTGAGTCAAAACTGGAAAACAGAATCACAGTGTGGTTGACGTTCGTAGGGACCTCCAGAGGTCATCACATCCTTAACTATCCAGAAGGCTGATAACATTCCAAAATTTACAAAGAAATTCATCAAATTTGCAATTTTTTTATCCAATTAAAAAATAAGTAGGTGCAAAGTCTAGCAACTCATAAAAAATGCTACTCACCTTCAGCTTTACTAAGCTCCAAAGCCAACTGCTCTCTGGCTTTGGTTTCCTCATTGAGACGTTCTTGTAGCTCTTCCTGATACCTGAGAAATTCTGTGGCCTCTTGTTGCTTCTTGAAGGACTCTCGCATGAGTTCTGTCTGAGTAATTTTAGCATGTTCAAGCTATCACAGGAAAAAAATTACAGAAATTAGATAAATACCTATTCTATCATTCCTATTTAATTCACAGTTGCTTTACAGTGTGATGGGAAGCCTCATAACTTCACTAGGCATTTGATAAAATCTTTATTGAACACTCATTTGCAGAGTACAAGATGAAGACTGACTTATAAAAGTCTAAGTAAACAGGCTTTGTCAGTACAGTGAATACCATGAGCCACCTGGCTAAATCCGTGTCTTTGTTCCGGTAATTCCTGATTTATGAGTTTACACTAGATTCACCTTTGTTTACACGAGTTTTACACTAAATACAAGTAAGTTACCACTCACCATACACTTAGAATGGCCAAAAAGCATTGTATAAACTGGCAGAAGCCTTATTATAAATTGACTGAAATGGTGCTTCTCCTCTTTTTCTCCTTAACATGAATATTGATGAGAACACCAGGAAAATGTGAATTTTCAGAATATTGCAAATTTCACCCAACAAGGGAGTAAAGCAGTGCTTCTTCCAACAGTGTCAACCTAGCAGATTTACTAATGATTTTTTTTATTCTTCTCCACTTGTCTGATGGGTTAATATTTAACATACACTGACAAAGATGCAGTTTCACTGTCCCACTATCCTGAAGTACTGGAAAATCATGTCATGTGAAATTGCATATTTGCAGCTTAGAAGTATCGAAAATTATAATTTCAAAACTAATTAAAATTAGAATTAAAAAAGTAAAATAATGCAAAAAGATTAAACATTGTTAGAAGTTTTGATTACACAAAATGTTCATCTAAGATAACATCAAACTAAAATCAATTTCCAAAATCTTTATTTCTCAACTATTGACATTTATAGCCTACAGCCCCTCTTTCTGAGGGACCCAAACACAAATTGTTAGACCTGAACTCTGTGTGAGTTTTTCATGTGGCTTGTATTCAAAATAAGACTATTTTGAATAAAAATAATAGATGTCAGAAAATGAAAAAATGTATTTTCTGCTCCTTTGGGTTTTTTTTGGTTACTTTGTTTTTTTGTTGTTTGTTTTACCTTTTAATATTCTGGTTATTGACAGATATTTGAAAGATAGTAATATCTACAGTTTCTGTAAGTTATTTTGTCTCTTGATTTCTTAAAATATAAAAGCTTTCTCACTAAGTTCCGCTAAGATCATGAATATGCAGAGTTTGCTTTAAAAGCTCAAAAAAATGGGTTAAGGAACATTAAATAGAAAAATGCACACAAAATTATCCACTTACACTTTGAAAAGAAAATCTGAATAATCAATACATTCTCTTTTATAATACACTGAATTTAAATACTCAATTTCTTTTCTACAGCATTCCTTTTCAGATTGGCATCATTAACATGTTCATGGTAATTATTTATTCTGACAAGGGTTAAAGAAAGATCTAAATACTGCAACTATCCACACTAGGTTGAGAAATTTTTGAAAATCACAGAGCACCCTTCCTTTATCCTTATATTTTCAAGTGCTAAATGAAAGACCCACCTTGGATAAAAGGGAAACATATGATAGATTTACTGTACATAGGCAACTGTAAAAGTGGCTTCCTGAAACGCACAAAAACATGATTTTTCAAGATCAACAATTTCTCCACAGGATCACCGAAAGCAAGCTGCCAGCTTGTGCTAGTTACTGTTACTAGTCAGTGCACCAAAGCTAAAAAGGAACAACTTTGCAGTCTCTCCCCCACTGGGAAATATCCTCAGTGACAAAAATGAAATGTAATAAGCAACATCAAAGTGCATTAAAAGGAGACCTCAAATAATTGGAATTTAACATATTTCTGTGTCTGATAAATTTCTTGGGTTAGAAATGACCTGAGAATTGTATCATTAAGGCTTTTTCAGTGCCCACTGAAAACTGACTAGGAAAAGGGCCCCTGTCAGCAGTACAATTTTAACAACAGAGACAAGTTTATATAATTTTTCATTGCATTCTCTTCTATTTAAGCTTAATTTCTTTTAAAATCTTGTATACTTACTGAATAGGGAGGTGTAGGCAATGAGATTTTAGAGACAACTTTCAAAATATGCCCATTTTTTTGGTGGCTGAAGTGAAAAATTGAAGTATTTACAACTACAGAATTATTCTCATCCAAGTGTTCGGTGAAAGGAAAAGGATATGGTAAAGGCACACGAGATTCAACCTCATATGTATCTTCTTCTTGGCCTTCAGTCCACAAACCACTAAACAGATTAGATGCCCAGTAGGAGCGGTAAGAATCCATTCCAAAAAATATTGCTCTTGCTGTCTTCTCAACCGTCCCGTGGGTATTTTGCACTAGCTAGGCTGGCTTTAGAAACTTCTGACAGGAATTCATAACAGAACACGTGTTTAGCAGTCTGAAGACATATATTAGCACAGTCAGTGACTACTCAGAATTAGTAGGAAGCCTCAGATCACTTTTCAAGCTGAATAATTCATGGGTAGATTAATCCCAAACAAAGAGGTACAGGAAAACTTCACATGGTCACTCCTAAAAAGTCCTTCTTAGAGAAGTTTCACATGAAAAAGCAACAGAAATCTTCCAAGAGCAACTGGGAAGTAATTTCCAAGGCAAGGAAGCAGAATTTTCTTCTACCTCCACAGGAACGCTGCAGCAGACAAGCAAGCTAACAAAACTGAAACTAAAAATTTTCCAACTGCACTATGGCCAATGAAAGAAAAATACAGGTATGTCACTATTTGCATTCATCCTTGCTGCTGGAGTTAATTCAACAGGAAGAACTTTCTCAAGCTCTGCTAGTTTAAAGGCTTCCTGCTAGTATCTCCCAACTGAAAGAGTTCAAGGGAGTGGCCCAGTTTATTTACTTATACATAACACCAGCAGGTGGAATTTGAATTAATACACCCACTATATGCCTTGCCTCAAGTTTCAAACTGCACTTCAGGTCTGAAAGTGTGTGTTCAGACAGGTCTCATACAGTTACTTTGAAGATTTTGCCAGGTTTTCTCTGACTCTTTTAAGTTTATTTGAAGAAATGAGTATATGTCTGTATGCAAAACACAACTGATTAGAGGAAAGGTTAAAATCTTTTCTGCCCGTAGCCAGTTTTAGATTATAAAATATTGCAGACTAGAAAAAAGAAAAGAATTCAGTTTCTGAATATTTAAAAATAATTTTCAAGTCACATTTATATCTGTGCTATATACAAGAACTGTATATATTCCAATAAGCCAACACTGCAAAGCAGACAAGCTTGAATGCTTGTGAAGTCCCCCTACAGAACAGCCAGATAGGTGTCAATATTTATACCGTGAGAAAATGTGTAACCAGAAGGATTTTTTATTAACTTAAGAAAAAAAAAAAAAAAGCCAAACATGTGATCATTAGGGATAAAATCCATCTTTGTATAATAGGTATTAATGAAGAAAATGTGTCATTGTATGTGTTTGAGTCATAACTCTTGCTGGTATTGGCAAAGTCTCAGCTACAAAGCTATGAAGGAAAAGACTCTGACACCTTCAAATTGCAATGTACACAATCTAAAAGTAAAGAACATGATAAAAGCAGGGTGATTTGAACTGACCTAGGTATATAGTTCATACTTCAGTTAACAAGGAAGTACTCCAGACAGCCACTAGCATCCCACCATACAAAGTACTCCCATAGCAAACTGCTTCTTTTCTGGATACTATTTCTGAATCACATATTTCACATAAATGCTGGAGTGCAGACTCCTTTTCTGATAGCAAGGTGGACATGTGCTTAACTGGCCATGTTTAAATCACAGTTGGAAGAGACAGCAGGAGAGCTCCACCTTTTTGGCCAGTCAATTGACAAAATGTTTGTCAAGAGAACTAGACACAGCTCCCCTTAATCCTTCCTCTTCACCAGCTCTATGTGCTCTGACACCTCCTGTCCCATCTCTCAGTTGTAGCAGAATGCAGATGATCCGTATGAGCAATGAGAGATTGCCCTAGATTGGTAAGAACGCCCAAATTCAGGCTTCCTCTGCAGACCAAAGCAGATTTCTAGTAGGAAAGTAAATTCACCAGTAAAGTCATGCCGGAGCAGTCTTTTTTTGGGTGGAGGCACCTGAAGCATTGTTACAGATGTCAAAACGAACCTATGGGTTTTAGGCTTATGAAAACAATCACAAGAAAAAGAAAAAAGCCCAATTGAGACACAGAACTTAAAGTGCTTCTCTATTAAATCACCCCACCTGATTTGAAGTTTCATTGATAGCTTCCAGAAGCTTTTCAACAGCTGCCTGCAGCCGAGAACTAATATTCAGAATGAGCTCTTCATTTTCAGGATCTATTTCCATCCCACTTTCTGCAAGATGTTGGCTCAGCAGTCCTTCACCTGCTGCTCCTGACCACATGTTAATATCATCATCTCCCATACTACTACCATGATATAAGGAGCAGGACTCTGAGAAAAAAAAAAAAAAAGTTATCTTTTCACACAGACTCTTAGCAATCGCAAACATGAAAAGCTGTGCAACTGAGTTACAATAAGAAAGACAAGTCCAAAAATTATTAAAATATTCATCTTAGTCACAAAAACAGAAAGGGAAATATTGCATACTACAATTCACACAAACAAGATAAACAATGTGTTAATTAAAAAGACGCAGAAGTGCAAGAGAAAAGGAGATATTAACAGACAATATTTTAGACATACTTTCAGTGTGCTTAGGGGCTCTGACATTCATCTTCGAACCGTTGTTATGATCAGTAATCCTTACTACTTAGCATAACTTGCAATAATACTTGCAAGATTGTCTTTAAAATACAAATCAGTTAAAAAACCCCAAACAAAACCAACACCAGACTGTCAGTCCCTGTTTCACCAACACCCAATTATGTTACTATGCATTAACAGAAAACTGTTCAAGTCAGTGAATCAAACTCAAGTGAGTAAAAGGAAAGGCATGCATGCAATTCAGAGAGCTTCTTAGGACAAACAGACTGGAATACAGAACAACAGTATTCAGCATGGTTATTAGTGAACTAAAAATTTACTAAAATGGGTAGCTGAACAAATCAAGTACAGGGCAGCAGGACTGCAGCTGTTCCTGCTGCTGGGCCACCTGGCACCTGCCTGCTTCTCAATCTTCCTGAGGTCTGATTCCATTTAAGGACATTATCCATTCTTTCTGAAAAGCCAGACACACAAGGTTTGCCTATGGTATTAGGCTGATATCAATTCCTCTAGAAAATAGCAAATTTGCCATATTTAGAATTCAAGGCTGCATTTAAGCAATGCAAGTGAAAGCGAAGTCTTGAGATGTTTTAAAATCACACTTTTGGTATGAAAGAACAATACAATAGGTATATTGCGACAGTAGAAACTATTGTTGATAAAGTCTTTTAAAAAAAAAGAAGTGTTATGCCCTTAGACTGACAGATCTGAAATGTCAGAAATAAATGCTACTGTGGAGAATTTTTAAAATGAAAATTTATTTAAATGAAGTATATTTCTGGAATATATTTAAAGTAAATATTTTAGTATGGTGCATTTTTATGGTGCATATTTTCTTAGGATTTTCTCAGAAATATCTTATTTTTCAGGAAAAGCAGTATGACTAAATGAATTAAGAATAGTCAATGTCTACTTAGCAATGAAGTTTCAATACTGGGTTATCTTTGAATTCAAACTCCTGGTTACTCCACGAATTGTGACTGCTGAACTAGAACAGTTTGTTTAACTACAGAAATTGAATTGAAATTACAACAGGTCAATCTCACAAACTGCCTTGAAAAATTTAGTTAGGTCTTGTTGGTTTTGCCTCCCAACCAGGCAGGCAAATAATATTGGCAGGCATATAATAATATGAGCACTCTTGTTGATTCAATTTAAACCTATCAAGCAAGTCAGATTCTAGTTTGAGGTTTGTTTTTAGCTCTTTTGTAACAAGCTGCAACATGATTAACCAGCTGGTGTACTTAATATACATTCCTACCTGCAAGTATTCTGAAATAATATCTGCAGCCATATATATGACCCATATACAACAGACTAATCTATAGTGATTTTAACTGAGGAAGGCTTCACTTGGTTTACTTCTCTCTTAAAATTGCTAAGATTTTTCAAATGCAGATGCATTTAGTATTTTTTTTATTCTAGTTGTATTATTACTGTTTGATATCTCCTTTTAGATATGTGGGATATAATGTTACAAATTGTTTTCACACTCCAAAGGGAAAAAACAGAAGCACACTATATGCATGAACAGAACGAATAACCAGATGAATAGAAGATACATTCACATGGCACCTTTCATCTACACAGGATTTCAAAGCACTTTTCAGTACTGCACTTTGGAATGGCAGTCATAAACTCCTGTAGTGGAATCACCCTAGCAGTGGCTAGCAGTCATTTTCTGCCAGCACACTAAATATGTGCAATGGGTTTATAGACCGTAAAAGCTTTCCCACAACACCCTAATATTCCAACCCCCTGCAGTACAAGGAAGGCTGCAAAATTAACAATTTCCCTTTTTATATTCGATTGCATTTTGATACCTTACCACCCAAATTTTGACTGGGTTTGGGTGTTTCAAAATATATCAATAGTGATGCAGAAGCTTTAATATCCTCAGAGTAGAAAGGACCTTCATTTGAGATGGATATCAAGCAGCATAAGTATTTCCAAATGCTGTGCCAAAGTACTGGTTAAAGACTGAGTTGAAGGAAAATATATTCCCTACTGAGCCACCAACACACTTACTGCAGCACCTGATGCTCTTTGGAGGCCACTCATCTTAAGAACTGACCAGGTAAGACCCTGTTTAGCTTCAGAGATCTCACAAAATAAAAGCCCACAGTACAGTAGCACAGCTATAAACAAGATAAAACAATGACATATTAGTTATTGCACAATCTAATTCTTTCCTGATGGAGTACAAATCATCTAGGTAATGTTCCTGTTTTCCTTCTCAGGTTTAACCCATAATTCATGTCCTGTCACCCTTCTACTTCAGTAAATTATTTGCTTGTGAGGTACATCTGAATTGTGCATGATGATTGTGTATAAAATACAAAAATAAAGATTATACAAAATGACTGCAGAAATATGCAGTTGGTTGCAAAATCACCTGAACTTGTCAGTTTGGAAACTTCTGAAGAAAAACTTAAAAACACTGATGGCAGCTCAAAAGGTAATTTTTAAACGCCAGGTACAGAATATGTCTTTTTGAATATGTCACACTACTAATGTTACTAATATTATTTCTTCATGCCAGTGACCAGAACAGTACCCAACAGGCCTCCACAAACTCATAACAAGACTGAGAACTCCTGTTTTGTTTATGACAATTCTTTTCTAATTCGCTTCCATTTCTTCTTGATAAATACATAATAAATCAACATTAAAACATCATTTTGTTATATGAAATATAGCAAAACAAAATATCATAATTTGCCTCAAACAACAACTCTAAAAAATGAGGAAAGAAAAAGTGAGCTGTCACCAAAAGTATAATTTGGCACATGGAAACTTCAGTACTCTCAAGATAACAAAAAATCTCAAAAAGTATCAAAAGCACAAAAAACTTGTAAAAATTTTGTTTATACAATGGGGTTGGCAACCCAAATGATAAATGTAGACAACCATATTATGATTTCTACAAAGTGGAACTTAAGAACACAAATTCACATTAAATATTTTCCTAACTGCACAGTAAAAGTGTCTGTATCTTCTTCCCCTCAAAATGGTCTTAGTACACAGCAGCTCAGTACAGCATCTTTCCACATGATTTTCAGTGGTGGAAACAAGAAACAGAAACATTGCCCAGTCTCATTAATCACCCCTGGCAGCTTAATGTCTAATCCCCATTTTGTTTATCCTTACATGGCTGTTCAGTCTCCCAACCTAACAGAACAAATTCCTCTGTCCTGCAATTTTGTTTTTCAGTCAATACAAGACAATTAACAGAATATAACTGACTTAAGTAAAACTATCATCTCTTTGTGTAAACTCTCTCCTGGTAATGAAAAAAAAAATCAATCAAAGAAACAAAGGTTTATATTGTTTCCTTTGCCATGGAGCATACAGTTCAGCACATCAGATGTCATGGCCCACTAAATCTTAAGAAAAGTGCTTAATTATACAGAGCTTGCTCAGAAGTTTCAGATACAGAAGTTGTTTACGAGCTGCCAACTGACATTTATGAAGCAATACATACTTTCATCATGTAGAGCCAGTATCTCAGTTTACTCCTGGGATTCCACTTAGGAATTAGGCTGAGGGGTCACAAGTTGAAAACAAATCAATCTTGTGGCAGCGCAGTGTTTAGCTATTTACTACCTTTTTCCTGGTACACTGCTCAGAAATAAGGAGCTCAGAAGGTAAGCAAAAGGATTTACTATTCGAGGAATGTTGTAACCTCACAGGCTTCTCCAGAGCAACCTGAATTACTGCAGTACCTCTACCCCAAGTAAACTCACCAGATTACTGTGCACAAATGCCATTCCAATGATATGCTTTATAACTGAAATTTGAACTTTACTCACTCTTCTAGAAATAAAATCCTGTGCTTGCAGATAACCTAGTCAATGTTCCTCTATAAATGTGCTCTATAAATCAGGTGTGGTTATAAGTACACGATCCTAACGATTCAGCTTTTAAAAATGCTGAAACTCTGCAAAAACAGTAAGCTGAGTTTTGCGTATCAATACATATGGATTATGTTCAGAAGGTCAGAGAGAATTCCCTTCAATAAACATATTATTTTACTACTTTATTATTAGCTTTTTATTAGTATAAATTTATTCCTACAGATCTCCTAACTAATTAAAAAGGAAGATCTGTTTGCCTGGGTACTAGAAAATACAATAACATGCACAGTTTAAAAAAAATTCCAACACTGTCTACATATTTCTTACTTCCATAAAATAATGGGGGAAAAATTTTAAAACTTGTCCTCTCAAGCCATTTAGTGTTAGTATAGAAAATGAATAACAAGAATCCCATTGCTGAAAACACTAACAGAATCTGTCATCTATTTCCATTTGAAGAAAGACCAAATACTTTAGCTGATGAAACAGTACAACTATTACTATGGCTGCATGACCCCAGTGGTAGAAAGGATGCTCCAGTATCATTTTGAGAGCAAAAAAGGAGAACTGTGAATATAGCCCTAGAGATACATTACAAACCATACATTCAGCCATTATAGCTACTGTAAACTTAGCTCTTCTTTAATTTTCACTTTTTACTTTGGTTACTCATTTCTTCTTTGTTATTTCTGAATGTAAGGAAATATGCAAAAAGATACTGGAATAAACAACTGGTAGGTGGGCAGCTCGAATGCTGCTCTGTACCAAGGAGGGGCATTACAGGAACAGACACCTGCTTTCTTACAGGAGAGTGAAACTTTACATACCTCTTCAAAATACACTAATGGCAAACACATTCTATCCCTCACAGAATGGAACTGAGCTTTTTTTCTACCTGAAGAGACTCTTTCATCAGAAGACTTTGGAATGATTTGCTAATTCCTTGCAATGACAGGGCATGCTTGTTGTGTGTTTAGACAGTAGCATTATGAAAGCCAAATAAATCAAAATGACAAAAAAAAATTTTAAACTGTGTTTTGCTACATATATGTAATGCAAGTAATCCATATTAAGAATTGTTAATGACAATAATTAGTGACATGTACAAGTATACACACTGATGTGCAGGAGCAGGCAAAAAGTGAATGTACTAAAAATTATGGTCAGAAGCTTAGTTATCCAATCTGCTATTTGAGGGAAAAGGCAAAGCCTCAAAAGCCTGAAATTTGAAAATATAATTTTTCTCACAACTCAATACAGTTATATATGTAGAAAACAAAAGTTACTTTTTAAAAAATTAAACAGCAGTACAAGAATAAAACTGCTGTTAACTTGAAAACTTCAGAAATTGTTAGACTACAACTTTATACATTTCATTGCAGATAACCTTTTGAGTGATCAACTGAAGATGTGTCTGTGCTACAAATTCATGCAACCCTTTCTTAACTTCCCCCAAGGCTTAATGTGACCTATATTTAAAGCCAGATGGAATCAATAACATGCAATAACCTACATTTCAAAAGAAAGAGGTAAAGTTCACTTTCATTTACCAGTTGTATTATTATCCTGTAATAAACACTTTCTTAATACCGAAATGTAGTATTTGACTTCCAGTTCTTTTTCTCATTCCTAGTAGTTAAAATTACAGCCAAATCCAGATGTATAACATGTTTGAAGCTGAACTGATCTGTTGGTCATTAGCTCCCCACAGGATCCAGGATGCATGTGCACAACCTCAATGGTACCTAAATGGCAGTACAATTAAACACCTACTCTTGCCAAAAGAGAAATGGACAGACACTATCCTAGTGCAGTCACAAGAAAATCAACAGAGCCCAGTAGAGTTCTTTGGCACTGGTATGCAACTAACTATAATATCAAAAAGCTCCTTCAGTCCTGTGCCAATTAGCACGCCTGGAAACAGCTGATGGGCAAGTGTTGGCAGTTGAGAAGTTCTTGGAACTGTGTCCAAAATGGTATTTGCATGCAAACACTTCTTTAGGAAGCTAATGAAGTCTACAAGCACACATATACAGGCTTGTCCCCTGACAGCTTGCCCTCAGTGACCAGCAGCATACCTCTGTACTTTTAGTGCACTGGTGGAGATACAGCCCTTGACACTAGTTCCCATTCCCCACACATACACAGGAGGGTGTAAGTGGTGCAATATGCCATGGAGCTATGTTTTGTTCTCTTTGCCTCCATCAACAGAAACTTTTTTTTTTTTTTTTTGACTTCTCAATCACTTTCCCATTCTATTGCAGGCTTTGCAACAGGACCCTAGATGTGAGTTGTAACTGGTGAGCGGCATGACCCAAACAACTCCTGAAATGTTGTCTCTTAAGCAGAGCTGTCATATGCATTCAAATGAAAAATAGCTTGTGGGGCTTTTTTCCTTAAAAAGAGTTTAATTTAAAGTATCAAAACTAAGAGTATTTAAATATATCATTAAAGCATGCAAATGATACTTCTCATGAAATATAAAACCATACAATCAGTACCTTTTTCATACCCCACACGAATGCAGGGCTTTATTGACTCCTCTGCCTCAGTGTCCCAACCCGCTTGTTTGGAAGCCTGGACTTTCCCAGACCGATCCAGTAACCCAAGAACATGCTGACCAATTGTCTCCTCCATTGCTACAGTTGTCTTCACAACTTCTAAAAGAATCTTCATGAGTTTTTCATTAGTCTTCTGAAAAACATGCCTGCAGGACAGAAACTAATCAATCCTCAGATCTTTCCCTGATTTCCAAGTGGGTTTTAGCCTTTATACACCCTTGCAACCAAAGAAGATTTGCAACTGAAATAATAAAATTAAGATTTCTTTTTTAAAGCTAAACCCTACATCATATAAATACTAAATACAAATTTATGTTAAAAATTAGTTCCTTTTACAAAATATGTAAAAAGTCAAAGTATTTACCACTATTTCTACTTTTATCTTGGCATTTTATCTAGTTATTCTTTTAAAGTGGATGTCTATTTTCAGCTGGTATTCATTATAAAATTAATCCTTTCTCAAAATGACAGCTAAGAAAATTGTCCCTCTACACAGATCAAAAACTTTACAGAATAGTCAACTGGTATTATAAAATAAAACAATCGTACTAATACAAAGTTAATTCACGTATGTACATACAATATGTATATAAATAATGTTTATGATTCAACGTGTGTAATACAAAATATATAGCAAAATAGACTAAAATTTGTCTCATCCTCTATAACATTACATTGTTAGGCTTTATAAAAAATAAGACACTATTTAACCTAAAGCACATAAACTTAGAAATATCGTTCTCTAGAACAAAAGACGCACATTATCATCAGCCAGAATAAAGCTTATAAATATTATTAATCAAACAGCAAGAACATGATTATCAAAATGTAAGAAAAATATTTTCTAAACAGTTCTAAGCACCTTTCTTTAGAAAGAAGAGCTGAAGGTGTTTCATCAGGCTTTCTTCCCCCATCTTCATTCTCAAAGATCTGCTCTCTTGCCTCGTTTTGGTTTTCATTTTCATTCTGAGTAAGTTTTGGCAGAGGGAGAGAAAACAAAAAGGACAGGAATCCTGTCATGTCAAAATCAACATATTCTTCTTATATATGGCAGGATATGAAATTTAAAACCTAAATGAGTTGTCATTTCCTTTTTAATACTTCTGCACCAAATAACAAATCAAATAATACTCTTACTATATGGAAAAAATATTAACAAAAACAAACCAGGAAATCCAAGGCAGGGCCAATTAGAAAGAACTTTGTTACACTGATTAAGCAGTTGTTGTATTTTCTGTTTGTGTTGCTATAGCAATATGAAAAAGTGAGTTTACATAAGGAGACAGCTGTAGTAATAATCCCCACCTTCAAGCTGTTCAACCAGCTTCTGCTTACCTGAAGTCAAAAAGCTATGTTTACCACTATCCCCCTCTTGAATCTTACAGCTGCTCTGTTCCAGCAATATCCAACATCTTTTAGAAAAATATATTACACAGAAAGAGTAACAGCGAACAGGAATCTTTTACTGGTTTTACATGCCACAGTTGCCCAGAAAGTCAAAGTCCATATTTACCTCTGTCTGCGTGCTGTTGTTCTGTAACTCACAAAACAGCCTCTCTTTTCCGGGAATGGATTGTTGTTTCAACAATTCCAGTTCTTCTAAAAGCATTCTCTCTCTCTCTGCAACCAGGCTGTCATTCTCCATTGAGACACGCTAAGAAAGAAGTGTTATAGAGGCTCACACAGTTTTTTAAGCTTCTGAGTAAAGTGAGTCCTGTCACTTCTAATTCTTTACAGATCTTGAACAATTCAGTCCTCGAAATTTCAGTCAGTCTCTTTAAATCATTACAAAACCACAGAAAGCTCTCTAGAATGAAATACAGCTAAAAAATACTTAAACCTTTCTTAAGATTTTCGTACCATTTTTATGCTCTTTAGGAAATACAATGGTCACACTGCAAACTGGAGGGAATTTCTGAATATTACGTGCTATAACATCTTTTTCACAAGAAAAGAGATAAGAATAACTTATTTTTATAAAACCCCTACATACATTCTCTTTTAGAAGAGCTAGAAGTGTTCATGGCCTAAACACAATGCATACATTTGTATGTAGTTCTTATGAACATACATACTTGGCATCACAAATGAAAAGAAACCCCAGCAGCCTAAGTTTTTCTTAGTGATTTTTATCAGTTACAGGAATTTGCAACCCTGACAAAGATGCAGCTACAAACTGAAAAAAAAAAGGTAAAAGGAGAAAGTATGCATATATCAAAAGGAAAGATTATCAGGATAAATCATTCTAGGACACCTTCAAAGCAGCTAGGACAGACAGTTGATGTTGCTGGAAAGGATTCCTAAGGTACAAGTGACTGACTTTCTAGATTCCAGAACTCCTTAATCCCAAACTTAAACAGAGCAGAACCAGGTTCGGAAAAGTTCTGAAGCTCCACTCCACAGTGACAGCAAAGAATTTTAGAATTCACTGATTACTAGCTTCATGTGCATTTTGGAAATGTTATACAGTTGAAATTAAATCAGAGCAAGATATATTCTTCTGGATTCTTTTTACTTTGTCTTCCAGTAGAAGGAATCCTTGAAAGACATGTTTATGATATTATTTTTGAAGTATTATTAATTAAGATAAACTAATGAGTTTCATTAGCACAACTTCTGTAGGCTTTGAATAGATACGGAGTGACAGCAAGTTAAGTTTGAAAAGGCAAAGAAACATTGATGTTTCCCACCAAGCCCCACAGATGGTTTTTCATTCTAAAAGTTGATAAGAACTTATCTCCCAGAAGTGGGGAAAAAAACCCCAAAATGTCAACCCCAATGCAACATTGTTGCAGGAAGCCACAGATACTGTTCAAATCAGAATGATGAAAAATGAAGAATTTTATAGTATTTCTAGTCATGGCTGGTGGCTTCATTGACGTAAATGGCTGCTAGCCTGCATCCTACACAGGGCCATGTATCTGGGAGGTGGCACGATTGGCAGTGCATCCACACTCATCCACATGATAAATATGTGCATGCTTCACTCTCCCCCTAAATACATACCAAATGCATAAATATTAATCTGCCTGGTGATGTTCCTTTGTTAACCCATATTAACTCACTGGCTGAATTCTGTATTACCTCAGCTAATTGCACCTTAAGGCTCTCCAGCTCAGCTAAGAGTTGATCTTGATTTTCTTTCTGACGCTCCATTTGCTGCATGTGCCCCTGCCTCAGTAACTCAGTTGCCTGCTGATGCTCCTGGTACTGCCGCACGAGCTCCTGCCGCATGTCCTCCAAGCGCTCCTCGTACAACAGCAGCTGACTGGATGTTTCTGTGTCTGTGGCTGCCACCTCACCGGAATGCTGAAACAGTGCAACTACTTTAGCATCTTATGTTCAACAACTGTTCCAAGGAAATATTTAAATAAATTTCAGAAAATGCTTTCATAAATGAAAGTAGCTGGAATGACAGCATTATCATGTTGCCTGCTTCTTGGACAGTCCAGGCTTAAAATTATTCTCTACTTAAAAAGATAACTTTTTTCCAATAACTCTCAACAGTATTAACTTTCATGCTTTTTACGACTCCTTTTTATCTTACTTATTTTAGCTTGGCCGCACCCCATGTTTGTGAAATGCTAACTATATGCTTTACATCACTTCAATAATTTTTGTATTCAGCTGATATCCTTTATTACAACAGATTCAAACTGTTTAAGCACTATTTTCAGTCTGTTCTTTGCATAAACACTAAAATATAACCTAGCTTACAAGAAGTCTTTAAACTATTTATTGTCTGGAATACAGCTGTCATCATATTCCCTTCCTCAGGCATTGCACAGAAGAAAGAATGGTAGATAATTTAGGTCTGAAGTTGTCAACCCTTTGAAAGGGAAATATTTAAGTGGAATTTTCATATTAATTTTTTCTTAGCTTTTTTTTTTTTAACACTTACAGGTGTTTCTTCTGCTGTAAGACCTTTGCTATGGGAAAAAAGTTCTTCAGAAATCACTGACTTGTGTGTTGTCTGTCCTAATATGCAATCAGGGCTGCTATCAGAATGAAGCTGTTCTCCAAGCGAGTTGATCTCTCCAGACTCTTCACTGAGTTCCTTGCAAAGTGATTTCAATCCTTCCTCATTCTTACTGCCTTTTCCAATTGCTTTCCTAAGAAGGCTGTCAACTTCTTCCTCACTGTGCCGCTTCTTAATTCCAAAATGTATTCTCTCTGGATGTACAATCTGTGTTGGTGCTTCTTCTTCTTTCTGCCTAGCAACTCCTGACAATTCAGTCTGTTTGGCAAATGCTACACTCATTGACACAATAACCTGAAAAAATAACAGAAGTCTGCGTTAGTTTATGCTTCACAGCATCTCCTATTACTGAATAAATCTCATAGATGACCATCAACAATAAAAATGAGAATACCAGAAGTTCCCAGACTAGAACAAAAGGATAAAAGAACAAAGATATCTTGTCAATCTTGAAAACGTCACATCTTAAAATACAGACACGCCGTATTTAAGGTAGTTTAATGACTACCTTAAATGGTTAATTGATAATTGACTACCTGACAATTGATAATGACTACCTGAACTGCATTGCTGTTTTCCATTAGAATAGATTATTTAGCATGGAAATATATTTTTTTTTTAAAAAAAGATCCTATTAGATGATTTCAAAGAGTGCTGGCAAACAGACTTAAGAGCAGCTGTGCTAAGCTTTCTCTATCTAGCTAAGCATCTTATGTTAAAGTTTCATTGACATGGAATTTTGGGCTGTATAAAGAGAGTAGTGCCATGTGCTTGATGCTTAGCACAAGATTTTTACTTAACCAGAAAGAAATTACTTGCACTAACTAGCTGCACTTGCAGTTACAACAGGCAGATAACTTCTGTGTTGCTAAGTAGCTTTAATACAAATAAATCCTTTTTCCAATCATTATAGTAATTTTATTCTAGACTTAGAATACAGTGATTTATAGCATAAACTACAAAAAGTGTGGAAAAAATAGTATAATAAATACAGATTTTTTACACTTGAAAACACCACTCTTCCTTTCCAGAAAATGTGAGTTTGTCTTTTGAACTTAAACTGATCTTAACCAATGCAACATTTGTTTCCTCATAAAGAAGGATTTTCTTGGCAGCAGATAAGAGATTTTTTTTTTATTCTGTAAAGAAGGAGACACTTTTTTGCAAATCAGAAATAAATCCACAAACAAATATACTCTACCTATAAAATCTTACTTTTACTTCTCATGTTTTAGTCACCAGATCCAAAGAAAAGCTATGCATTTTACACAATTCCTTGTAAATAAATCATATAGAAGTTAGCATATGCTACAGCAACTGCCTAAATAGTTGAAAATGGCAAATAAAAATGACAGATTTTTTAACATATTTTAAAGCAAAGAAATAAATGTAATACCTTTGCTACTTCTTCTTCTAATCTTTCTTGGTACTGCTTTTGGAGCAACTGAACAACATCTAGATCATTCTGCATTTCCATCTCCTTACCAAGCTGTAAGAAAAACATGAAATCCCAGATCATGTATTTGTGATTCTACTTCATTAGTTTCAAGTTTCAATTCAGCAAGAGATTTTTTCCCTCAATTAGGTTTTCTTCATCTCATACAAATGACGTAATTTTGTACCTCAACATAGAAGAACGAGGTAAAACACTTTGCCTTGTTTCTGCTTCAAAATGAATTTTAAAAGTTGAGTTTGCAAAAACTCCCCTTTCCAGCACTATTTGAGATGTCAAATGCAGTGAAACCAGGTCAGTAAGCACAGAACCACAGTACAAAACAACGTTAGTATTTTGCAAAATGCAGAATTTTTGAGCCAGGTTTCCAGCACTCCTAGGGGAGGAATGCATGGGGTCTTACACATTTGCACTCGGTCTCTTAAAATCTTTGGGGCTATTTTCCAAAACTTTTCAAAAATTTCTCTGAAACTATGCAGCATGTACTACAAAAGTCCTGGTATTTCACTTAAATTGCTCCTTTGGTAACTCATGTTTAAAGAAAAGTCACAATATTTTAAAGATTCCTGAAGAAATCCCAACATTTCAACAATAATTGTCTCACACTTTAGTAAGAAGCAGCCAACTGAAATGCCTTTTTTCAGAGATAAAATAAAGAAAATAAATTCAAACCCAGCATCAATAAAGTAACTTTTCTTGATCATAGTTCTCAGATGATTTTCAGAAAAATTTAATTATTTTTCCCCTCCCTAACATGGGCTGTCTAATAGTATAGTACAGTACTAAGATGATAATTACCTTAATCTACTAAGTACTAGTCCATAATTCAATTTAATCTAAGAAGCCAAAGCACCTAAATTATGTCACTCTTATATATATTAGCTATCAACTGAGTTACATCATACCTCTAATGGTTTATCTGCTTTTTTCTGATGAAGATTTTCTGTGCACTTTACTTTCCTGAAGACTTCTTTTAACTTTCTTTCTGAATCTGTGGATAAACTAAAAAGGCACAAAAAGCAGAGAAGGGAAATGATTAAAAAAAAATCAGTATTTCATTGCCCATGACTTGGTGAAAACCAGAATGTGTTAACTGGACCTAAACTTCACCACAAGCTTTATTATTACCTATCATTCTAGAAAATAATTAATTTCAGGCAACTACATCTATACAAGATGTCTTTAGATGTAAAGGATAGTGCCTGGAGTTTTGAGGACTAAATGTGGTCTACTGAGTTGAAGTTTTGAAGTTGCGGCTATAAAGCTCACATATAGGAAATTACTTTTATACATTATTCTATTTATTAAATCTTCCTCTATTAACTATAAATGCTGCACTACTTAATTTGCAGTGTTTATGTCACTTCTTTATAAGACTCTTAACAACTCTTGAAGGAACAAAACTAAAGAAGAGCAAATATGTTTATGAAGAATTTCTCCAATTCTGGAACAGAACACAGAGCTTTACACAAATGGTTAATTGAAACAGTTCTTGAACAAGCACAAAGTTATAAGCATTGAAAAACCGATGAATACCTTGTGTGGTCAGAGGATACCCCAGCAATCTGAAGCTTATCCTGCAGATGGACAAGCTCTGTTGTGTACCTCTCTTGACTTTCTTTCAGCTGCTGCTGGAAATAGGACCGGAGGTGTTCCAGTTCTTGAGCATGCTGCTCCTCAAGTTGTTTTTTAAGGTTCCCTATCTCCTTTGAACAGTATTCTTGAATTGTAGGATCTGTATACAGGTTATGTTAAGCAGGGGATGAGAGGGAGGGAGGAATGAAAGGAAGGGAGGGAGGGAAGGAAGG
>WBNO01028030.1:360-32697 GCA_013400575.1 Peucedramus taeniatus
CTCTTTCCAAATGTGTGGGTAAAAGTTCCCAGACGGATCCACCTTTGCACAGTTCAGCTCTTGCCATAAATCACAGCAGAACCATGACCATTCTCACCTATGTACAGCTGCTACGTGTAGGATGAACATGCTACATGGAGCCTTGGCTTTTTTCCCCTATTTCAGTTATGAGATATCACCTACAGGAACAGTGATGGAAAAAGGAAAACCCTGGTCTTCAAATCCAGCGGTTTTGTAGCTTCTTTCTCAGAGAAAATGAGGTCTGTCTCTTCTGAACAGAAATAATCGTAACATTGCTCAGAGAAAAGAGAAGGCAACAGAGCAAAACTTGACAGGAAAAGGACAATTACTCAACAGTGTCAAAGGAGGAAAGTGAAAAGCCCCAGTCAAATCCTGAGGGAGGAGTTGGGACAGTCAATCTTATGCATCCCCATACTCACAATCCTTGGCTGACCCCTGCACATTCAGAAGAGTAGCCTCTCTCGCCACTGTGCAAAACACACAAACCCAGCCATTTTCATGCCCAACCTATATCAATCAATACATCAACAGAAGTTCATATTTTATGACTCCTTAGGGTAACATTAAAAATACACAAATCCCTAAAATACAATACCCCCTCTGTACCACTACACTATAATTGTGAAACAAAACTCATTCAAGTGAATTTTTGCAATAAACCAACTTCACAGAAACAGACGCCATTTCGTACACAGTGAAAAGGTTTCTTAATAGTACCCTCTAGTAAGGCATCACCTCTTCTAAATCAGCAATAGCACTGTGCATTGGTGCAATATCTAACTTTAGGTCAAAAATGGTTATTAAACCTCTATTTTCAAACAAATACAATTTTTAACTGGCCTTTTGAATTTATTCCTAAGCACTAACCTATAGGAATAAAACTCTCTCCCACACAAGGCAAATACTGCAGCCTCTTTAACAGTGCTAATAGATGCGTTACTGAAGAATGTCAGCCATGACTCAGACTCACTTCTTCCAAATAGGAGATCATAAGTTTTGGCATTTTTGAAGCCCTGCAGTCATTAAGCTATGTATTTTTTACATACACACACTCTCTTTTTTTTTCTCCTGTGTTCTGAAGAGGAAAAATAATCTCTCATCATCAGCAGCTTTCAGATGGAACTGGGCCTTACAAAATGAGATCATCTAAGACACAATAATAAAAAAAAAGAAAAAGAAGCAAGAGCTGGTAGAAGACAATCCACAAGCTAGATAAGATTGTTTCTATGACTAATATTTAAACTCTGTTAGAGTATACAAAGGACAGGAACAACCTCCAAGAATTACAGTACCAGTAAACTTAGAGAAGTCATTGTTCAGGGTGGGAGCCTCACAGCCAGCTCCAGCCTTCTCAGCAAGAAATTGCCAGATTCCTCATGCTGAATTGAAAGGAATTTTCATATTCTAAAAGACCTAATTATGGCAATCAAAATATAGTGATTATATGCCCTTTAAACAGCAAGCACACACCTGCACAAAGAACAGGTTACAGGTATACAGAAACGAGTGAGTGTCAGGATGAGTGCCAGCTGCACCTCTCTGGTCAGAACCTTAAACATGGAAGACACTTCAAGAACCTGCCTGGAAAAGAACAAGAGCCCATCTTCGATCCCAGCGCCCAAGCTGAGATAAGACAATCAGTAATTTTAAATACTTGCTTGACATAATTGCATGAAAGTCAGCTAATTAGATCAAAATTTTGACATCCTGCAGATGCAGAAATAAATAGAGAAGAGCCATTTTCCATAGGTTCAGAGTGCTGCCACTGCAGGGAGGCCGAGCTCAGCTCAGCTGACAGCGTTGCTCAGTGCTGCTGCAGAGACCTTTTTTATTGGAGAAATTTAGGACAACGCTTAGAGTCGTGTCAGATCTCTTTATTAAGGTCCTCACAGAGATTTGTTTGACACAATATATTTTTACCAGATCAAAGTATTCTGTATGTATGTTAGGCAAAGTAGAGAGCATACTGTACTTTCCTCTCCTCTCTCAGAGTTTGAAACAAAGCATTAAGAACCAAGGTATGAGCCATTTATCTGTCAAATAAAGATCAAGGATGATTAAGAGCCTCTGGCAAATAAAGATCAAGGATCGTTAAGGGCCTCTGACAAAGCTGATGGTGCAGTGTGTCCCCATCCAGCTTTAAAAAGCACTGATACAGAGGCCCTTGCTGCTATTACAAACCAGAATTTTTTGGAAGTTTGAAGTCATTCCCTGCAAGATCCATGAAGTTCAGTACCTGTTCTTCGTGCCTATGGAACTTTTGCTTTTTCTTTTCTCTGATCTTCTGTAATGTATGAATTGAAGTGTCTGTAATGGCTGATGAGTAGTAGACTAACATTAATAACCATATTGCTACTCTGAAGCATTGTATTCTTGTTATTAAAACAAAACAAACAAGCAAAAAGCCACAAAAACCCTGAATAAAAGAATTTACACTTCTGCCTGCCTCCTTATGTTTACAACGTGATCCAAACTTGAATTCATACTTGAAGGTGTTTAAAAAATCATGAATCCAGCTCTGTGGATATGGGTAAGTAAAAGCTCATCATAAAGAGTCAGTCAAAGGGAAACAAACATAAAGCCATCAACTTTAATTTTTACTGAACACTTGCATTATACTAGAAGATAAACAGTACAGAAATGTCTCTGGAGACTGCAGTTTGGGGATCCTTAATTATAGCCAGGGATGCTTTAACAGATGACAATTAGACAGATTAGAAGTTACTCAGTTGAACACTTTGGCTGTCAGAAAATGTCATCAGTAAAAAGTGAAATACGTTGTAACTGACACTTTTTTTAAGAGAAAAATATCAAAACAAACAGGGGAACAGGTTTTGTTTCCAATGTTTTTAAAAGACAGATCTCTTAGGGGATGCTTGTGAGAATTCTAGGAGTCACTGGTGCTTTAGAGCTGTAGCTGTGGTCTGCTGAGGAGGGTGGAAGCACAAGAATTTCCAATCCTGACAAGACACCAAGAAGTGCACCTCAGAGTTAAGATTCCAATACTTCAAGGCACATCTTGTTTGTAAAAAACAAAACAAAACAAAAGAAAAACCATCAGTATCCAGACCTTTTCTCCAAGATATCTTATTTCACCACATACTTCTACTGGATGATATGGAGTATGATTTCAGCCAAATCTAATTTCTTTATACAGAGTCAAGCACAAAACTCATAACATCTCCATATAACTACATTTAGAAAATTCTTCATTCCTATAGAAAAAAAGTCTCTTTCATTTGAAGGCATTATAGTCACTGCTGCTTAAAAAAAAGATAACCACCCAGTTAACAAGTCTGTATCAAAGTCATGAGCAGCAGTGCTTCTCAGAACAGCAAAGTGCTGGTTACTCCATGCTAGAGGAGGAGAACATTTAATTCCTTTAATTAATTCCATTAAAATTGATTGTAGTGTTTACTGCTATTATTACCAAAACATCTGCCACTGCCTCTCACTTCAGACATTTCTTCTTGTTTAGCACCTCTCATAGGAACTGTGCTCTTGAATGTTGTCATTCATCAAGGCTTCTTTTTTGGAAATCTGTCATAGGCGTGACCACACATTGCAAGAAACTTGGGCATCTGAATAACAATAGTCGGTATTTGACCCAATGAACCTTGTTCAAAATTCCCAAAAAGTGACAAAATGACAGTTTCAGACTGAATATAGTGAGAACTGTAGATGAGGTACTCACATCCTGCAAAATCAAAGTAGTAAAAGTGCAGAAATCAAGTAGTAAGGTTCTGCTTTACACATATGTAATCTTCAATGCTTCAGCTATCTCAATTAGCACCTCAAATATATTTATTATGGAGTTATTCTGTATTTGTTGGAATTCCTTTTTCCTCTGCTTTCGATTTTTTTGAGCTTGGTTTTTTTTTCATGTCACACTTCTTGTTTTCTTTTTACCTCTAGTCTCAAGTAGTACTCACAGGAAGAACCACTGAACACACATGGGAACCCACCTTTAAAAACATTGCTCTGCAAAATCTGCAATGACAGTGTCTTTAGGACACAAGTCTGGAAATTAAATTTTGGCATGAATTACAGAATACCAAAGTACATTGGAGAAGACCATATGAATCATAATTCATATTATTCATATTGTAACATATTGTGCACTAGTATGAAAACTAAATTACAGAACAGATAAAGGTCTTGCAACTGTAGAAGGAAATAGAAGTAAATGGACATTTTATTCATTCTCAAAGAGAATAAAACTGTTCTCATGACGTGGATTGTTCTTCAGAGATTTTTAAGGTAAATACATTTATATCAAACATGCAAATACAGTAAAAATCAAAAACTTTAAATTAATTCTTGTTAATACTGACCTTCCAGACTTTGTGTACCCTAATTTATCTTAGTTAAAACAATAGCATAATGTTCAGAAATGCCTGGGGGGATGCTGGGGTTTTTTCACTTTTTTTTTTTGTTTCTTTAATGTGGCATTTTGTGCCAGAACTACAAAGCTTTTTAGGTACCTAAAAATATAATATTCCAATTTAAATTAAAAAAAAAATTTTTTTTAAATTAAGAAAAAAAATGTAATCTGTGTATTTCCAATTCTTATCCTAAAACACCAAAGTATTACTTTTTCCAAACTCTTTGAAATAAAACAAAATGAACTGGCAGGAACCTTTTCATTAAAAAAAAAAAAAAGTATTTTTTGATAACAGACAGCAATCCACCTTTCCTGGAGCTGCTGAGGCAGCTATACTCCAGAACAGAGCAGAGGTTAAGATAAAGTAGAAATAAAGACAGAAGACACCACAGAGTTTTATATTTGCTCCACATTGCTCCTATATCGCATGCAAGTTTCTTTACATTGCCTTTCAGAGATGCTCTCTTCCTCCCTGTTTTCTGCACCCTTTTTAGGTGACTTCAGCAGCTCCTTCTAAATTCTGTTTCCTGTGCCAGATGTCTAAAAATTAGGCACAGCAGAACATGGTTCAGAAGTTATTATTCAAACAATCCATATTTTCTAAAAACACACCATTTAAGTGGCAGCAGAGGAGCTACATTTAGAAAGATGGAGAGGAAAAGAAGAAAGCTGTTTAGTAATAAAGCAGACAGTGTATGTCAACATTTTGTATATTGGAAGTGACAATACATCTTTCTTTACCTACAGAAAGAACAGAGTCAATGACTTAGCTCCTTATCCAGAGGAAAAAATAATTTAAAAACATCTGGACACTGCTTAAGTGAAGTAACATTTCACATAGAGAGCATATATATTTATAATGATTCAGTCAAGTTTCACAAAAGGCATGTACACAACTGCCACTGTCAAGCAATGATAAATTTCTACAATTCCTTTGGTAATTCAACAAAACGAAACAAACACCTTAACACACTTAAAATACTCTCCCAATAAATACTGAAGATTCAGGTTACATCTCTGAGATGCCATTTTGTGGAATCAAATAAATTCTAAGTCTCAGAGGCAAATTGAAACTTGGGAATAAGTGCAGATGCCTGGGACATTCTTAGATTTAAAAGGTTTTAAAGTAATTTAGAAAATCACAAGTATGTAATGCTGTTGCAGTGTCCAGACTGAGTTTGAGAGGAAGTGAATCACAGTCTTTTTGTAACATATTCAGAAGCATCTCAAAACACCAGCAGTATCCATAAAACTCAAAAGATATAAAACTCAAAAGACATTAACTCTTCTTAGAAAATGGGGCAATACAACTGCAGTAAGATCCATCTCCTAATCAGATAATCTAGTTATTGCCACAATGACTCCATTCATCCCAAGATATGAAATTACACCGAACAGAAAGCCTTGTTTCTTTAATTTGCTTCCTGCCTGCAGGCTGAGGCCCTGCACACACACACAGTGTGTACACTGGTACACAGAGTACCAGTGACCTCTCAAGCCAAGGCTTTTGGTCACAGGCCATAAGACAGCACTTCTGTAGCTTTCAAGTTGCCAAATGCTGAATCTAACAGTAAAAGAGGATGTTTCTGGTTAGTGCAAATCTAATAAACTAATAGAATTCTGCTTCTGTAAAATTTAGACACATATAAATAACAAACCATTACAGTGACAACTACCAAATTTCTCTGTCTATAGAAAACTGGCAGTTCATAAATATTAAAGTATGCTGTTAGCAACAAAGTACAACATATAGCTGTTATTTTTCCTAAAGATAAGGAAACAGTAACCATTGCTGAAAAAAATTTATTATTTATAGACCTTTGAATTTTAAACCCTCATGTCTGCACTGTAATTTTTTCATTAAAATTCAAAAAAGTATCTGTTTGTTATCCCTTTGATGAATGTGCTGAAGGCATGGAAACAAGTAACTATTGCTGACAGATTTCCCAATGATATAATGGTATTTGCCACTTAACCATCAATACAGTGTTTTAAATGAGCCTTAATGTTGCCAAATAACTATCATGTAGGTTCATTAAAGCTAAAACATAGAAATGCTGTCACAATTGGACATTGCAATCATGCAATCAATAATTTGCATCAGGGAAGTGTTACAGGGGAGAAACACATTCCAAAGCAAACTTCCCTTAGGGCTTAGTGCAGGGAATTTCTAAAGTCTTCAGAGTTAGAAAGGATAACAAACAAATTTTCTACCTAGACAAAACATGCCTTGGAAGTATTATGATGGGTCCCAGAGTCCTTCAGCTAATTTGTATGATTTCTGTTGTCAGAATATTTTCCTTTTTAAATTCAGTGGGTACTACCCACCTTAATTCTTCTTCAAAATAATTTCCTTCTTGTAATGCTATCAGTCGGAAAGATCCTGACAGTAAAACATGAGTGGACTAATAAAAAATTACCCAAAGTAGTCAAGTACCCAAGTAGCTTATGCAGAAGAACCAAACTGGAAAACTAAACATATTTTCCATAGACTATCTTCCATTGTTATAATGATTTTGGATGTTATAAAAGACTCTGGTCATACTGGAGCCTTCTCTTCAAACTGTAGGTGATTCTCACGGGAGTTTTTAAAATAGGAAGTCAGGAGGAAGAATGTCTTTTACCGGGGTTTGTTAAAACAAGAATTTTCCATCTTATCTCAAAAATGACTCTCCATCAAACCCCAAGTAGAGTTTTCTTGAGAGATTTGATGATGATATAGAGATCAGGACTAATTACAAGCCTCTGAAATACATATTTTAGACATTTTGTTGGTAGATAAATCACACTAAGACTACTTCATGAAGCTCAAACAACACTCCAAGCTGAAGCTCTGGATCCAGCACTGTTAGCCATAGGCTAAGGCTACAGCCACAGCTGCCAAACAGTCCAAGCCTGCCCAACAGCTAGCAGATCCCACAGATGGTTTGTTGGGTCAGGGTGTGTGACTACACCACTCCTGGATGAACTGGCAAGGTACCACTTAAAACATTCTCTGAGGTTCAAGTCTCAGAACAGAAGTTCTCCATAATCTCTGCTGCATGGAAAGCAGAATCTGGACAAAGGGTGAACTGAATAAGCTGCTTAGTTTTTGGTCACATGGGGCATCCAGGAATCACCCTCACTACACAGAACATGTACATGTTTTATGGCTTCCACTGTATTAACAAAACTCTTTTTTCCCCATAGATACCCAGGAGAAGACTGCAGAGGAAGGGAGCTCTTTCAGGCAAAATAACAGGGAAAATCCCCTCCACCTACAATTAGGATGAAGACAGATGGATAGCCTACTGCTCCTAACAGTTACTCTCCTGTACTTTCACCTAGTGGGTTTTTTGTTTGTTTTGTTTTCGTAAGAGTATCAGTAATGTTAAGCTAATAAGGAAAATCAATTTGTTTCTAGCAAAGAAGTATGACAGCAACAAAGGTGAAAATTCTCATTAATCTCTCAACACACAGTCAAAACTTGGAAAATACAGCTTACACAGTCCTTTATGTCAAATATGTGTATCTTCAGAAGTGCTTAGAATGTTCTTTTCAAAATATCAAACCTTGTCAAAACTTGCACAATTTCAGATTTTACAGTAACCTTGAATCCTAGTCTGGGCTGTCAACATTTTTTTAACCCAGTTCTGAGAAGATCTATGTTACGTTAAAAATCTAAGCTGTTGTTTTTTATTTTTGGGACTAGGTATTGGGTGCTGGGTTTCTTTGGAGTTTTTTTTTGGGGGGAGGAAATGGGGGAGAGAGAGGTTTGTTTGGTTTTGCTTGTTTGTTTTATTCAAGTTAGAGTTCAACCCCAAGTTCTATATATGTGATTCTAAAAAATAATCTATGAATTATTCAAAAATGCCAGAGAATTCGTAACAGGAATCTAGAAGCAAAATCAGCAACTTGTGATATATTCAAATGCTGCATTTTGGAGAATTTCCTCTAGTGAAATTTCTGAAGTACTGGAATATTTGAACCTATCACAGTGTATGTTGTCTATGTCCGGATGTACTGTCTGGACAACTAGAGAGAAGGGCAGAAGAAGAACTATAGCCAATATAGTAGTTCTTCCACATCATCCTCTTTCATGTAATGTCCTCAGATTCACAGAGACCTCAGGAGATCACTTTGAGGGCACACATATCTTTATCTTTCTGAAGGAGGGGTGTGTAAACATTTTTATGCTAAAGACAACTGGTGAAGTTCTTTTACTTCTTCATAGGAGATGATAATGTTTTTCAAAGGCAAGCATGGAGAATTCTGTCAGAATATGGATTTGTGCTGAACTGCAGCCAATAAAAGAAAGATTTACTTGTACAAAAGCAACTCTTAGCGACTATGAGAAAGCATGGTGCCAGTGGTAGCATACCTCCAGAACAGAGCACGTTATCATTTAAATATCTCAAAGGAATTTCCATAATCAAAAGCAAGAATAAACTGCAGAGTGCACTCAGGAGGCTGCAGTCAGTTAATGAAGGCAAGAAAAGCCTCCGAATTACACTACAAGCCAAGCTGACAGCCTCAAAACTCCTGAGAAAAAAATAAAAATGGTGCAACACAAGCATTTCTCCACTTTTCTTGGTGAGAAATATTCAAGATATTGAGTCATATCCATAGCCTGCATTATAAGACATAAACATCATTTTAGCAACAGAGATTGTTACATTTGTATGGATTTATCCTTTCCTGCTGTTCAGACCAGCAGCTGATTAACTCATAGGTCTGTTTCCCCTAAATCAGACGCAAAGACAAAAACATGAGAACTGTAGTTATTTTTTTCTCTTGGGTCTGTCACCTTCCTTTAAAGTCTCATCATATATATTGCAGTACACTATATACTGCACAAGGTACTTGCAGCACCAAAGTGTTTAACCACCCACAAGCTGAAATACCATATACCATACAAGGTTTACTTCACCTCACCCTTATTTCTTGCAGAGGTACGTTTGACCAAAGTTTCTAAGTATTTTTCCTTAGTTTTCTAAAGTTCAAGAAAATTCAGAACAAGAATTTTTGTCCTGAGGACATCTCTGATTTATCTACTTTGAAATTTCTGCCAAATAATTGGCTTTTTCCTCAACCTCTGCATGTCAACTAAAACCACCAACCCCCCCCCCCGCCCCCCCACAATCTGAGTCTTGCAATTCCTTACTGAATCCCACAATACATTGCTATAAGAGAAGACCTAAAAACCTCTGAAGCTGCAGCTCAGTTAATGTTCACACAGAGACAAGCAGCAAGATATCCTACAATATTTAGGTTGAGGCTGAAGCTGACAACTACCCCCAGCTGCAGAAGGCACACTCACAGAGAGTAGTTAAGACCTAGAACATGTTTGCACAGGGACACACGGAGCCTCCCTTCTTGGAGATATTCAACACTACTGAACAAAGCCCTTAGCAATCTGACCTAGCCTTTGCATTGGCTCTGACCAGGAGTGACCTCCAGATGTGCCTTCTAGCAATTTGAATATTTTTGAGATACATTTTCTTGATGCACAAACATCCATTAAATATAAGTGCAAACCTGAATGGTGCTGGATGACTCGAGATGCATTCACACACTCACCAGTTCTATTCTCTGACAAGATTTTGTGCATTAAGAGCCTTGCCAGGTACTCCACAGCTGACAGCTCGCAACAGACCACAACGTACAAAGAATATTTTTGTGATTTTAGAGAAGCTACGGCATAACAATAGCTACACCCAATAGTGATTATATGAATATTACTAATATCTTACCTCTGCAGAGTCAGAACAATTTAGAATGCTTATTGTCAACCCTGGTTTCAGAGAAGGACCTTCACTGCCTACAGGAAAATCTGCATTTATGTACCCATGCGAAATTAGCATTCAGAAGACACCTGAGGCTCTCCTAGCTATTTACTAGCTAACTACCTTTTCTTGATTCATCATGTTGTTGTAGCAGAGCTTCCCTGACTGTGGGCAATATGTGGTCTGGGTAAATGCAGATTCTTTGCTTTTCTTAAGGCCAAGCCTGAAATCTGCACCATAATCTCAAAACACTATATGGCATAAAAGAAACATGGTTTGAAAATCATCCCTAAGGAGGGAAGAAATCAATAAGTTTAGATTCACATTTTTACAGAACTTGTGAAAATTCATGTCAGTTAATGATGCTGAGCTGGTCTAAATCAGATGAGGAGAATCTGGTCCCAAGAGTCTCGCTTTCAGAATGTAATGTACCATGTATTTATCAGAGCAGGACTCCATTTTGCTAATGTTTGTTTATTCTGTTACCACAGCATTTAGCAAACTATTTTTGTATACAAGACATTTAGTGTTATTGCTTGTTAGGGTGTATGTATATGGAGCTCCGAGTTTGCCAAAACTAGCTAGGCATGTTCTGTCATTTTATCATGGATCTCTCATACAGCAGCCAGGCTGCAGTCTGTAAACTTGATTCAAAGAAAGGAATAACTGTATGACATTAAAATACTGTAGAATGCTGAACGGGTGCTGAGAAACTGCAGCTCCATACAGTGTTATGGCCTTGGGAAAGCACCCCTGATGGATTTAATGACACAGTCTCTGATTATCATTTTCCTCTAAAGATCTGTCCTAATCGATTTTGCTCTAGATTTTTTAAGGTTAGGTCTGTCACAAGAGGTCCTTTCAAAGGCCAGTCCTTTATGCCACAACTTTCCCAAGTCCCCTAATTTCAAAACCTGCTAGACAAAGGTCCATCAGCATGGAGGCATTTTGATTCCACGCCACTTCAGGTGTCCATCTCCCCATGGCATACATACATACTTCTCTTACTCTCCTAGTAACTTCCATAGTTTGTGACTGCATTTGGAAGCACAGTCTCCCCTTCACCTCCAGGCAAAGAGGCTAAAGAATATCTTGCTTTTTTAAAGTATTTACCAGCATCTTATGAATGGTACCTGCAACCCCTACTTTTTTGTCAGACTCATAAAGAATCCCAAACTCAGAAGACAGCTAACTACTAGGTTGTAAAGTGAGGGAAGGGGGCATGAAAGGCACTAGCTCCTCATTCTTCCCAAAATAAGGGAAGAGCAATCACAACTGGAATTTAGAACACTCTTAAAAAAGCAAAATGCTACCTATGTACCCATAGCCCATTTTGGCAACTTCTTACATCAGCTATTTGTGCTGTCTCCCCTTGCATAATTCTTCCATCCCTATTAGCATTTTTAAGGCCTACTAAGACTATTATAAAGAAAAAAAGAACAATCATCTCATAATTTAAGATATATAAGTTGCTATGTTTTTGAAAACCAAATAGAATTCATTAGAGACGTACATTAACAGTACCTTCTGATCTTCCTGCAATTACCTCTTCTTCAGAAAACCATAATGAGGGTTTTAATAAAATCTGGTTCCTATATGCTGAAGCATTAATACTTGTGAAATGGAAATCTCCTTATCCAGAAGAAGATGAATAGAGTGGAGGACAGCATGAATTACCTTTGGTAGAAAAAGCCTCTTGCAAAAACATCAGGCAACTAAGGTGCCTGATACAGCATCAGCTATATTTTTTTATGAATGGACTTAATTCTGTTGGTTTCATTTTCTTTTCCCCAGTTTCTTTCATAGCATGGAGCCAAATCCAATAGGAAAATGGCATATATGCTGCAGGCTTCCGAAATTCCTTCAGCTTAAAGCAAACAAGGATTAGTGGTCCAGCACATTTTAGTGCTCATGTGCATTCTTCCAAGATAAATCCCATATTGGCACAATATTTTCAGCATTGTGCCAATCATTGTGTGGAACACCAGGAAGTTAAAAACATAAGAGAAGTCTGAATGAAAAACCTAATGCCAGGTTTCTCTTAAGTCTGAATATACGTTCAAATTTTTAAAATCATCATACCTTTCCAACTGATCAAAATAAATCCTACAGTAAATTCGTGGCAACTCCAAATTGTTACAGATGGTCAATGACTGAGGGGACAACCTCATGTTCATGTTATGCACTTCTTGTTCTCAGAGCACAGTCAGAGCTTTCTGATGGCAAATAGAACATGTAAAACTCAGGGACAAATTCAAAAATGCAGAAAATCAATTGTGCAATTCTACACCATTATTAAAAACCTGTGAAGAAATCAAAATTGAACCCATGCATGCAGCAAATTTAAAAGCACATGCAACAAGTGTTTCACACAGAAAACTGCATACGCCCTTAGCCCTTGTGATTTGAAGGTAGTTTACAGTCTGCCGTGGAGCACAAATAACTAGTGAGTACATTGTCTGTTTAGGGTTCAAAGTTATGGGTGTTTAGAAACATAATTTTCAAAGTCACATTGCTTTATGACTGTTCATATGTCTAAAGACTAATTAACTGTGACAAGCTGACCATTAGGGAAAAGCATTCATATGCAAGATGACAGATGTTTTAACACAAATATAATGCCAACTTAATAATATATCAAAAAAAAAAAAAAAAAGGTATGACAGGTTTAAGTTTCAATTCATTGGAGATGTTTCAGACTACAGTAATCACTTTCAAACTGATGAACCCTGTTAAACTAGGAACACAGTATTCCTTATTTAAACAGTGATTCCACTCTCAAAATTGAGTGATTTAAAAATATGATTTTACTTCTGAGCACTGTGACCTATTCCCTATCTCTATTCAGCCTTGACTGAACAAAGGTTTTACTGCTTTTACTTTCATTTACACAGAAAAATGAGAGACAATAGGAAAGTAAAACATAGGATGTAATTTCAAAATTTTTTTTGACCAGCCACATACAATAATCCCCAACTTTATAGTCCTTAATTCTAATGCCCCACAAAATTGACTTTATATTTCTACTTCAGAAATAAAACCTGGAATATTTGAGGGGAGAAAAATCAAGCAAACTACACCATATATTTCCCTTTCATTTGTATCCTTCATACCCAAGGAAATGAAGGATTTCCATAGTATTCACCTATCCTGTCTTATTCTTCTACATTAAGGAATTTTTGCAAATGTGAGTTATTCCAAACTGTGGACTATTCTGGAAGCATGTTGGGACAGCCAGGTAGGTATGTTTTTAAGATGCCTCTGACCTGACTGTCACAGCTTGGCATCTGAGCTACCACAAGCCCAGCTCATGCCATAAATTCCAGTAGCTTTCTAAGGAAGTATTACAGCATCCAGCATCTATTGTAAGAAAGCCATAGTTGAATATTTTCTTTAAATGCAGCAGCTAAGCTCATGTCCAGAAACTACAGGCATGACTGAAAAAATGTCATGAGTAGCCGAGGCAGCATTACACTTTTGTAAAAATGCACAGGGAGGAATATTTTATGGCTAGAGCTTCTTGTGTGCAGCATTTTCTTAGGATTTTGATTTGGAGGGGGATTTTTTTTTGAGGAATGAGATTTGTTTTGTTGTTTTCATTTTTTTAAGATTAAATGTTTTTGTGGCCAACTAAATGACAGTTTTCCAATGGGAAAGACTGCCCTCACCTTTTGCCTGGACAAGGAAAATAAAATATAACAATAAAGTTTCAGTTGTTGGACCCCACGAATAGATGCCCAGCACTAGTCTGTTACCATGCCTCAGAACATAATCTGAATCTAACAAAATTAAATTCCAGATTAGTATTTATCCATCCAGATAGTATTCAATCATCTCAAGCCTTGGAAATACAAACATTCTATAAGATTTCTAGTCACAAGATTGTACCACAAAAATCAAATTTTGTAAAGCTCCCCTTCTTGCAACTGTTCGGACTTCACAAGAGCTTATAACACCCCTACAAGTGCAAAAAGAAGAGTGTGGGTTGCCACATAATTTCTGTTACAGATCTTAAGCCATATCAGATATAGATTACATTTCAGTACAACCCAGTGGTTTGGGGGTTTTTGTGTGTTTGTTTATTTTTAGCAAACACCTCTGGGATGCAATCCCATCACCATCTCCTTTATGGGTCCATGTGCAAAGCACAGAGCAAAAGATCATACCTTGCATTGTGTGAAGACTGGCACAGTGGAATGTATTCTTATAGACCACTGGTGGTCAAGAAGAGTAATTCTTCATATTGTTTTCTTGCATTGAGATTACTCTAAGGTAAAAGGAAAGGAAATTAGTTCTCTTAATTACTCTACCTCAAATGCACATTTTGCTCAATGCAGTAGCTCCTGCTTTTTTCCCCCCATTAAGGCTAGACTCAACCCTAAAATATTAATGTCCATAGACATATTACTCAAAGTCTAGTATATTTGTTCAGACCTTTAAGCCTGTATCTGAAAGACACAGGAAAAAAGTTAACAGACTCAGCTTAGCCAGTATGAGTTTAACCTGTGGTACTTCCCACAGCTGTTTTAATCCTTCTGAAAAATGTTACATATTTCAGAGTCTGGAAAAGTCAACTGTATACAACATCAGTGTGTAGTAAGTAATTCTATTGTCATCCACGATTTTGTTAGCTCCTTATATGTTCCTTTTGTGGAATCGAGCATCCATGTAATAAGTAGGGACTAAGTACTTCGTAACAGAGAGTATCAACCATATTTTACAGCAATAATGACAGTAACAACTGCTTACAGAGGCTTAAACAATTTGTTAAAAGCCTGTTTACAGTTTCTAGTAGTTCCAGACAGTGGAAAGCTGAGGTAACTTGACAACTTCCATACACTGCAGCAGTGCTGAGACTCTGAGCTTCTTCTGGAGGGAGTAAGACATGCAGAGGCAGAGTACGAAAAGAACAGAAGCAGAGTATAAAAACACCTCCCCATTAATATTTGTTATAAATAGGAGTTAGCATGGGACTTCTCTGAATAGTTTATTTTCTCCAGATCATCATGTTTAATAGCACTCAAAGGACAGTCCTTCCTCAAATTCTCTCAACATTTTTTCTAACCATCCTATAGTTTTTCTGAATGTTAAAAAATCCTGTAACAATTGATGAAATCTAAAAATGCAACCAGTCATAGTGTAAAAAAAGCAAACAAACCCCACTTCCTTTTGTTTGTCTTAAGTGTTCAAATCAACAACTTTCTAATTTGTACGCCATGGAAAATAGTGAGCGAGCTTTCCCTGGCAAGTTTTTATCTTCTAATTTTACAGGTCTCTGTCATATTCCCTGAGGTTGACTCTTTTCTAGCAGGTGCAGCTTTAGTCTCTGCTCATGTAAAAACTATTCCATATGCCTCTTCATCTATTCCTGTTCTACTGCATGTTTTTCAGTTAAACATAGTTAAGTACACTTTTATTTCATCCCATTTTCAGCTCATTCATAAATATGTTAAATGGCAAACCCTCAGACTCAAAATGCTAGAAGGAAGATTCTCAGTTACCTCTCTCCATTGTGAAAGCTGACTATTTTAACATCAGCATTCATTTTCATTTTCTGTCAAGTAACTATTCATCCACATGGAAGACATTTCCACTTACTTCATCAAGCTTAATTTCTTCAAGAGCTGTTTATGAGGGCTCTTTTTAGAAGACCTTTGAAGAATCTCAGCATACTGCACTAAGCAGAACACAGACATTCGTGCTCATTGACAACTCTAAAACACTAGGGAAAAAAAAAATCTAGTTGATTAGCAAGGTATAATTTTTCTTCAAGGTGTGCACGGGATAAAACAAATTTTAAAATTCCTTTTATAAGCATCTTTGGGCCATGCTTATTAAACAAA
This sequence comes from Peucedramus taeniatus, assembly GCA_013400575.1. Taxonomy (NCBI): domain Eukaryota; kingdom Metazoa; phylum Chordata; class Aves; order Passeriformes; family Fringillidae; genus Peucedramus; species Peucedramus taeniatus. The sequence continues at coordinate 16,374 of WBNO01028030.1, forward strand.
ACTTGATTTATTTTCTTCTAATATGACCAGAGGAGAAGTCAGGTCTTCTAGGGAGTTTTTCGCTACAAGTCCTTAAAAATTTGCATAAAGTTTCAATTCCATATTCTGAGGCCACTTTAAGTGACAGATTTCACCTCTTCACTCACCAATTTCATGACTGAGAGATTTCTTAAAACTCATGATTGAATTGCATCTACCCTTGAGATTTGTAAATATTAATTTTACCTTTTCTTAATTTCTAAAGTTACGTATCACTGCTAAAATCTCTCTCAATGACAGTTCAACAGGAGTAGTACCAACTAGGAGCTACTAGGAACTACTGTTGTTAGGACCAACAAAATAAAATAAAATTTAAAAAAGCAAACCCAGAACAAACAACCAAAACCAAATAACAGTCATACAATAAACTCCAAACTTTACATAATATAATAAATAAATCTTTGTAGTAAGATGATAGTTCTGGCCTTTTGATTTCAAAAGTATAATCTAACTTGGCCTTGAACATTTTGAGAGTTGGGACGTTCACAGTTTGTCTGGGCAACTTGTGCCAATGTCCAACCATTCTGACAGTGCAGAATTTCTTCCTTATATCTTTCCTTCTTTTTATCTGAGGTCTATATGTACACACATTTTTTCAGAGCATACATCCCAAGACGATGACCCTTCAGCTACAATTCATTCTATTTGGCACACAATTAAGGATATAGAGGAAAGAAGGTCATGCATACAACCTAATTCTTGAATGACCAATATAAACAAAGGTTATAAAACCAAGAGTAGTTGCAGATGTTCTCCCTCCTGAGACCAGAACTTTGGCTGTGACAAAAATATAAGAATGATCTATGACATATATGAGGCACTTTTTTTCTTCCTCTAATCTTTGTTGGAATTTCTTACAATGCAAGAGTACTGTGCCCTCGGAGCATAATTATTTCAATAGTCCTTTTAAATCCCTGCAGTTGTACATCTTTTACTGCACTGAGCTTCACACAAACATTTAGCTACTACCTTTGCACAGACTGCATTAGGAGCAAAGTTCTCTGCTAGGAACTTTATTAAGGAAGATCTGAAATTAATGTCAGTATTCAAAAGAGGCTGTTCTACAAATTTCTGAATCACTGCATTTAAAAACTGCATCCTTGTTCCTGTTTCTTACCCATTACTGTTTATATTTTCTAATTCTACCAATTAAATGTTCTTAAAAATGTTGTATTTTAAAATACAATTGCTTAAATTCAATTGTATCAGCAGTTGAATAATCTCTCAAAATTCTGGAGTCAGAGGTAACCAAGTTTAGGTATTTTTCAGACAAATTGACAAGGGATTAATTAAATTTCCAACATTTTGATTTGTTTGTTTTGAACCCAGATAAACTCTTGTTCTTTTCAGTTGACTTGCCTTCTAGCACTCATAAATGGAAAAAGAGAGATCAACATCATTAGCATTCTTTGCACCTCATCAATATATTAACACACTTTCCTTAATGTGTGTACAGAATTTTTCTGTACATCTTGAGAACTATATAATAGTACATGATATTTCTGCAAGAGTTTTATGAAGGCAAAAGCAAATAAGGGGGAGCAAACATGACTATTATCGTTGCACAGCATTTTAGGCAATTTTTTTGTCTTAAATTTTATTACAAAAATTGGTAATAGGCCAAATCCACATCCCATTGCAGCAAAAGCAATTGCCACTAATATCAACAGGAATGGAAGTGTTGAGTTTTGTTTAAGAATATTATATGAAAGATCCTTGCTTATAAACATTCTTTAAAATTGTTCCTTATGAATTATTGCTAAAGCTTGGATAAGATTCTATCTATCTGTCTATCTATCTATCTATCTATCTATCTATCAGAAAATACCTAACTTATGCAGCTTTTCTAGTCTGGAATATTTGGAACTTCTTGTCAAATCAGTACCACAAGCTCATTTTGCTGCAATAGCTCTAAATATTTTACTCTGACCACTACACATATTGTGAAGTCACAGCAATAGGACAGACAGAAGGAAAGGAGAAATTTATGGCTCTTCCCTACTACTCATTAGTTAAGAAATGTAGTTTATTCTGCTTTTCCAGAGTTGCTTGTGTCTCTCCTCCTCAGGGGATAATTTCTTGTTTTTCTCAGAAACTAATACCAATCCTCAAGACTACAGAACTGTCTGAATTTCATGATGCCTGTTCCTTCTCAGGACTTTTTCCTCTGTATGTGCAATAGATAGAAGCTTTTCACCCCTTTCTCTGACAAGGCAGGCGTTAATAGGCAATTCTGAACAATTCTACATTTTGTACAGCTAAGCTTTTTAGGAAAAGGAAAGGCATAAGCAGCTCACAAAATAAAACCTATAAGGCTAGTGTCTCAGTGACTTGGTTTTAAACTGCATAGTGACAAAGGCTCTCACTACAGAACTTTTTTTACAATAGTGTATATATGTATATAAACACAGACCAGACAGAAATGAATGCTCTAAAAATAGTGAACTAGAATATTTGGAAAAATAAACTACATGCAGGATGTGTTCTGACTATCCAAGCACTTCATCACAATGTAAACACAAGGTTAGCTGAAATAAAGACAATGGTCCTCAGCAGTTTTCCCTACAGACCAATAATTTGTCAGCACAAATGACATTACTGTTCAGAGGATGCTGAGGTTGATATTCGTCATTCCCCAATGGACAAAGAAGACAAGGTTAATTCTTGGGATCTGGTCCTCCACATAAGAACTCCACGCTCCCTCCACAATATACTGCCTTAACCAATGGAGTTTATGACCACGTTTGTCATCTGTTTCTGAGCCTGAGCTTTTTAATCTTGAAGCTAAAAGAATCCTCTCTGCCTGCAATATCTGAGGCACATATATTCCCATGCTATAAAAACCAAAATTTACTGCCAAACTTACTCCAGTGTCTGTGAAGAAAAACTCTGCTTGGAAGTGGCTGGCTCCATGGACCTGTTGGCTGTTTCCATGAACCTGTTCAGAGGACCACAAAGATTATTAGAGGGCTGGAGCACCTCTCCTATGAAGGCACACTGAAATTGTTCAGCCTGGAGAAGGAGAAGGCCCCAGGGAGACCTTATAGCAGCCTTGCAGTTCCTAAAAAAGGCCTACAAGAAAGCCAGAGAGGGACTTTTCATAAGGGCTTGTAGGACTAGAACAAGGGGACTGGATTTGCATTGAGAGAGGGTAGGTTTAGCTTAAACATTGGGAAGAAATTCTTCATGGTGAGGATGATGACCTGGAATGGGTTCTCCAAAGAAATTGTAGATGCCCCATCCTTAGAAGAGCTCAAGGCCAGGCTGGATTGAGCTTTGAGCAACCTAAAGTACAGTGGAAGTCTCCCTGCCAGTGCTGGGGGTGGTTTGAACCTGAAGATTTTAAGGTTCCTTCCAGCCCAAACCATTTTTATATAACTCTATGATACTTTAAAGGAATCAATGGATGGAGTTAGGGAGGACATCTGCAAAGTAACTGAATATAATAACTGAGCATTCAGTCTGGAGCCTCTCCATCACTAGAAAGATTGCTAAGCACAGGGGATATATTAACATGACCGGTGTAGTCCATAAAACATAATTTCTTATCCAATAGCATTTAGTATTCACCATGTCAGTGCTGTACAACTGTTCATTAGAGACAAAAAGTGCTACATCACAAGCAATGGAAGATGACCTTCAGGACCACAAAAGGAGTCAGTGCTTCAGAAGATGCATACAGGACGCCTTTTTCTGCCGCATGCAAGAATTCCTAAAAACATTATTATTAATATCCAGCATATTCCCCAAGGAGTGTCAGCAAAATGAAGATCTCTCCCTTCTTTCACCCTTTACATCAAGAAAAGCCATGACAGACAAAATTCACACAAGAATTCTGTCAGTCAGGTGCTAAAAAATCTCTCCTGAATCTCAGCACGATGTGGTAAAGAAGTAACTCCAGGTCACAATCTGGAAGGCCTTCGCTAGCTGACCAGGAGTGAAAGGGGCTAAAAGGCAAAATAGTATTGTGCAAAATCAGAATGCTTTGTACTCACTCTGAGCTCTTTGAGTATACTTGTGGCTACAGACAGTTAAACTAGAGAGTATTTTCCATTGCTGATCATGCCCTTTTCCAGTGCTGTTCAAATCCTTTAAGATTTCACAGTTTGGCTAATCCTATTTCTTTTTAAATCACATTAAGCCCTTCCATGTGTCTTATGGATAGTGAAAAGAATGAACACACACCTTGCAAAGACAGCAGAGTAAGTCTCTCACATGAGGAGAAATGATCTGGCTAAAATTAAAAACTACATTTACCTTCAATACCCAGCAGTGAAAGCCATAGTTAAAGGATTGGGCAGTCTCCAAAATACTTTCCAACTCCATTAATTCAGCTCTTGGTTATGCTAGGTCCCATCAACTGCCTAAGCAATAGACTTTGCACAACACCATTTTTCCAGTGTTTTGACGTCAGACATAATAATTCCTTTACCAGCCAGAACACAAATCTTTCAAATGCCATTGCTGCTGAAAACTAAAAAGAAAAAAAAATTATAAAACACAGAACACTTGTGGGTGTGCTAACAGGCTTCAACTGAAGACAGTTTTGCCCTGCTGTTCTATTCCAAAGCCATACACTGCTAAAACCAGACTATCTCTAATTCTATTTTTCATACATCTAAGCAAGTTTTTGTGAACAGCAAATACCTGAAGTTTAAAAGCTACGACTAAGACAGAATTTAACTGAGAAGCTGAAAGACAGCCATACTCCATTTCCAAATTCCTACACTCAAACCTACCACTTTTTTTTTGTTTCTCCTTGAGAAAGTAATACCTGTTGTAACTGACATAAGTGACTAAACCCTATTACACTTTTCCCACATACAGCCATAACCTCCTCAATTCTGATGCTTTACCTGCTGAAAATTTCTGGGTTTCTGTACATATAACTTGACTGCATATCCCAATATGCTATTAGTTTTTCAAATATCATAGAAAACTAATTTTTCTAGAGATTATTTTTCCCTACCAGACCATAAACCTCGTTCTCTCTGAGCCACTTAATGGATATGTTTCTCACAGCTCTATTCAAAACAAAATAATTCTTGTACATTTCAAGATTATAAGCCTCTTCTTTTTATACCACAAATCATCTCAGAAAAGTTTTGTATGATATGCTGGGACAGGACTCTACTATAATCTCTTATAAAAGTACAACTCTAACTTTACTGTATAGTGCTCTGTCTGCTAAATTCCAATGATAATCAAGTATCTGTCATAGAAAAAGGATGCTCTGTCATTAACACCACACTGACTGATGCAAAACAATGCTTTTTAATAATTGCTTGTATTAAAAAAAAACCCACCTAAAATCTGTTCTTTTTGGGTTTCTGTGCTTATTTATGTTGTCTATTGTAATTATTGCATGGGAAGACATATTAGTTGAACAATAGCATTTGAAGCCACACTTCAAGTTTGCCATATTTCTATTTCTTCAATTTTAGAAATTCCTAATCTCACAATTACAGGAAAAAAAAAAACCTAGGAATTTTAACAGGGAAAGTAGTTCTTTATAGGCCAGACTCCTCTTAGACCTAAATAAATCTATTAGTACAAAAGAAATTAAATCTGCAGAAAGCTTGAACTGAATTATCTATGCTTATTCCTATACATTTAATTAAAGATTTAAGACATTCAGCACCTTGCATAAGACATTCCATCTTTATCCTGAAGGGTCAGATATTTATCTGTAAATGGAAACAAAATGTCTCCTGGTGAGAAATCCTAGTTAAGTGTACATACTACAAACAAACTGCTAAGTAAGTGATGCCCAGTAATACCTGGAATAAACAATTTAGTCTAGCTAGAATGAAGCCAATCCAGAAAAGACTACCACAAGTGAACATATATAGTGGTGGCTGGGCTTCAGACAGCATATACCAAAGCAAGCAATTTTATAATTTGCACACATGATCAATGAACAGAAATGAAACAGAAATTGGTTTGTTGAATAATTACCTTCACCATCAGCATGTTTGGAAAACAGCCATGATTTCAGAGATGCCAAGAAGGGACTGACTATATGGAGTGTGATTTATAAACAACAGCCATAGAATAGGTTTTGTTTGCCTGGACATAATTTGTTTAGAATTTTTAGGACCAGACTTTTTTCCGTCTAAGAAAAGGAGCAAGGAGGTGACAAAAAAATATGTAAATAAACCAATGTGTTAATTAATGATCACATTTATTGTCTGATACTCAATGTTGTGCTCTCCTATAGATAACACAAAACTTGTGTTCATTCTGAGTTTAGGCTGTACAGTCACATTTTCTTCTCTTTTGCCAAACTTTACTATTTTAAAAGACTCCTGCAATGAGAGAAAGCACCTACCCACTAAAGCAAAGATGGAGGTATTATCTGTATTTTGAGTACACAGTGTGCTATGCATCTCAGTTTTACTTCCTTATTAAGTTGCGAGTCTAGAATAATGTGGGACAAATAATAATTTTTAAAAAATCAGAAACAAGGCATTTATATGAAGCAGAAATCTGTGCAGAAGGAAGATGACAAGAGCTAGGCCCCATGTTTTTCTCTGAGCCAGGTCGAGTTACATGACTGTCTTGAAAAGATTTAGACACTGAAAATAAATCCTAAGAAAAAGGAAGGGTAACGGCTGCTGTCCCAAGAGTCCTGCCCCCATACAGCTAAGGATTAAAAGAAAGATGAAGGCAAAGAAAGTCAAAATATGTTAATAACAATCAGAAATAGGGGTAAAGTAGTAACAGTCTGTATACCCTCAAGAAAAAAAAAATTAAAAATTATACTTTCTTTTGAAAAAGTTTCAGTCACTCAAATCAACTACCAGTCTCTGGCTGCCAAAGAAGGAAGCAGAATTGTGGGCCATTTTTCACAGCACAAAAGGCCAAACTGGAGGGCTACTCTGTGCCTTAATTCAGCCAGAGAGGGATTGCATTGTTTCCCCTAGAGATGAGATGTCACCATGTCACCTGATGGCTGTGCTTAAGAGGAGGTGAAATGGGAAGAGCTCTGCCACTGTGACCACAACCTATGGCAGCCTGCTGGTTCAACCTGGAGCACACTGGAGCCCTCTCAGGGAACTGAGGGGAGAGATTGCAGCTCGGATATGCGCCATAATGAGCTCATAAACATAAAACAGCTAAAATAACATTCCCAAATTGCCTAAACTTTGAACTTCTTCCTCATTTTAGGGCTTTCAGCAAGTATCCCAAGTCACAGTGGTGAAAATGAGCAAAAGCAATACTACTCTATGTCAACATGAAATCCAGAAGTGGAATGAAAGGGGAAAAAAAAATAAGGAAAGAAAGAAAGATAATAACAATCCAGGAAGAAAGCAATTAGTTCTAGAGATTGAATGCACTGCCAATCAAATCTAAGAGCTCTTAAATCTGAAAATTACGCCATCTAATAACATAAAAAAATGCAGAATTCATTTAATTTTTACAAGTTATTATGAACAAAGTTCTATTACTTTTTTTACTTTGAAATATATGTAGTAGCTTAAGAATGTTCCATGTACTAATCAATAAAAAAAGTTGAGAATTAAATTTCGAAGTGCAATAAGCTCCATTCAATTATTTGTAAAAGTTTATTCATTAAAGCTTAATTTTTTGCAAACATTTTCTGATACTGACAGGCAGGCATAACCCCACTATGAGTATATGGTATACACTATGTCCAGGTGTCATCTTCTTCAGTTCCATTTCAACAGCAGCAGCATTGCAAACCTTATCTCACCTATACAAACCGAGTCTGACACCCCTTCAGTTGCCTATAAAAGCACATTTATTACCACAGAGTAAGCGAGAGATTTAAACCACATCTGGCAAAAGACACTAACAATGCTTCTCCGATTTAGAGTAGCAGATGGTGATAGCATAGATGAAAACACATTTGGCAGGACAAAGAGTCATCTGTCCAGCTATTGAAGCCCCACCATTAGTGGCTAGCAAAATTCAGTTTGATTGTGTGAAATGAAATCAAAACAACTAATGCTTGGGAATAGTTTGACTGCTGGACTTACTGATTATATGATAGCAATTCTGACTGTCTAAAAGTCTCCATAGTATCCCTCTAAATCCTTCTTTTCTTCAAGATAGTGGTTTTCTTTCTGCAGTTTTTTTTTTTTTTGCTTTATAAGTGAATGGCTTGGATGTTCATTCTTGTCATTTTATTTCCATTGCAGCAACTTATAAAGGCCCTGTTTTACAAAATCAACATTTTTCTTCATCGGCACCATGCTTGTATTAAGCTTTATTGTGCAATTATTTCTATAATAATTGAAAATTATTATAGAATAATAATTTCTACAAATTATTATTTATATATTAAATTGTTTCTAGAATAAAATTCTGCTTCCTCTGCTGTCATGATGCCTGGGGCAGCTATAATGTACAAAATTTCTTCTAAGGGATTTAAAGTACCATGAAAACAGTTGAAGAGTTTTCCTATTGGACAGTATAGCATGATCAAACAATCTGTAGAGGTGTGCAGTTTGTTGCATATTGTGTTTGACTTAGCTGTACTTATTTCCATGTAAAAATCATTATTTCATCAACAGCAGCTGTCTTTTCAAATTAAAATGCAAACTTTCCTTGTTTGCACTCTAACCCATTTTCTCTATATTGAAGAGGATGCACAGTTGTCAGTGAGATTATGTGAAGATCCATCAATACAAAGTGTGCAGAAGTTGTAAGTATAGTATTTCAAATCTACATAAAACCAAACGTAAACCTTCTGAAATAGCAGTGTTATTTACATGCAAGTTCACCCCAAGAATCTCTCCACAGCACCTCTTATTCTGAATGCCTGTGGTCTCCCTCTCTTCCTTGTCCCTGCAAGTAACTTCCTCAGCTCCCCCTTAATCACTTTCTCTGCTTCAATAGTTTAACTTCTCTCTGGATTACTTGAAGATGAAGGTTTTATAATACAGCACTTACATGAAGTATTCTTAAGCACAGCTTTCCTTTAATAAACAGCAACAAAGCTCTCATTAAATAAATGGAAAATCTTTTTCATTTTAACATAGACAGGCTTAAGTACAAGCCCATTCCCAAAATGCAAAATACGACCAAGAAATTATAATTTCTCAGATGCTAACACAAATCTGAACCTAAAAAATATGGATAATATGTCCAATCTGGACAAGAATACCATTGAAGGATTTCTTTTTATGGCTATTACATGACTAATACTGCACAGCCAGGCTAGACTGCTGATATTCCTAGTCAACATCTTCCTGAGCATGCTTCATGAAGAAAGAATGTGAAAACATTTGGCAATGCTGCTACAATTTTAGCACACGTCTCCAGTTTCCTACTTGTTTCGGTATAACTTTTAATACAAATGACTGAATCAAAATTCCTATATTAAAGTTAGGATAAACACTTGAAAATGTGCATGTCCTGTTTGATGTGATATGCAATCCATCCTTAGAACGAAACTCTCCCACTCATAAAAGCATACCTTGGTAGTGTATAAAACACTCCCCCCTTCCCACACATGCACAACTGGACATCAACTTTCAAAGTCAGGAACACTCTTTGCAGCAAGGATCAAAGGAACCATGTGAACTAAAAAGCAGGAGATGGAATGAAAAAAATTCTTCACGGATTTCAGTGAGAAATATGTGTTGCCTCACTATATTTCTGAAAGCACTTTACTTGGGCACTCAGAACAAACCACTTTGACCATCAATAATCCAGAACACTAATTGTTGGTTTGGTTTTCAAAAAACACTTTGTCCAGCTTGAACTCATCGCTAGCTGTGTGACCTCACTTAAAAGGTAGTCACCACACACCTATCATTGATATCTACATCATGGGAAATGGAGACAAGCAAAGGTGCTGGCCTATGGACCCGCTCCCACAGCCAGGGCAGTTAGCAATAATAGTGTCCCTAAGAAGCTGTGCCAACATTGCCTTTGAGACATATTCGTAAAGTGAAAAGACAGAAAAGCCTCAGCAGACCTCTGGAATTCCTGGGTGGTTATATAATTACAAAACCTGAATCAGAGGCCAAATCAAGAAGGTTCTAGCCACGTATGCTTAACCTGATTTATCAGGTTTCCAAATCGTATCCTTCTGCTGTTTTATCTTACACTGCAGAATCTTCAAGTACACAGCTGGTTTAAAACACAGTCAAAGAATCAAACTACTAATCCACTGTTTATTTTTGCCTCCCAAAAACTGAAAAATAAGTTACTTGAATGGTCCAGAAACTGCCATGATTTACTTGCTGGACAGTTTATTATTTAATATAGATGTCTTTTCTGGTTTATTCAGAGCACATAAAACATGCATAAGCCCTTAGAGTCTATATACACTCATTAGATAACATAATACCAATCAGCCTTCTCATGACCAACTAGAAACCTAGCTGGATTTCGAGGGTGAGCACCCAATACTGCTAAATGAGAAATCAATACAGCTCAATAGCATATTTTGCAAGACAAGTGCTGCTTTTACTCCTGACCCCATGCATGTAGCTTAACACAAAGATATCCTATCCGAGCAGAGAATGTCTCACCTACAGTCACAGCAGAGAACATGCTGTACAAGCAGGCTAAAATGTCAGCTCAGTCAGATATTTGATTGCATGTACTTGATAGAAAGACAGAGTTTAATTTCCCTGCAGCAAACAAGATATTCTTGGGAAACTTGAATATGCACTTGAGTATCAGCTAGCAAAGATACTGTAGCTTATATAAAATGAATCACAGTACAATTTCAAACAGGAATGTTCATAATTTTAAAGTCAAAGTCAGTATTGTACATAGTAGTTGTTGAAGAAATATTCCTGGAAGATAGCACAGTCAGAAATAGAAGTATATACATTATATATAAGGCCTGCATTGATCAAAAGACTGTTTCTGCACAAAAGGGTCTGCCAGATAGAAGAGAATCACAGTGGTGTAAAGCTACTGATTTTAATCTATCATTAGAAAAGATACTTTTTTACTTTAGTCTGTATTATAAATGTGATATTCTGTTCTTGAGATTCAGTTGGCAATGTACCAGGGAGCCCACAGAACACACCCACATGGCACGTCCAGTCTGTGATGCAAGGCTTTCTCACTGTTTCCACAGCCCCAGCATCGGCAACTGCCTCTTGCTATGCTGTGCTGAGTAAGAGCATCTCAGGCTGCAGCAAAAAGGAAAACACTCATTTCAATACTGACTCCACAACACGCAGTTTAGGAGGTTTTTCTACCTTTACAGAGGGCAGTGCAAAGGGGAGAGACTGTTTTTATTTTATACTATAGCCTCTCAAAAATTACTAGACTCTACAACATAAAAGGCCTTTAGAAATATCTTTTATTTGTGGTTTGTCTAAAGTTATTTTAATGTCTCCTCCTCATGCACAGCATGTGTAACAAATACAGTACTGGAACCCTCACAGTTACAGCCAGAGTAACGCAATTTTTGACCCTTGTTGCAATCATCTTGACGTGAATCTCAATGGAGATGACAGCACATGTATTTCTATGAAGTGTTTATGTTTCCTCACAGATTTTTCCCAAAAATCTTAACTACAGTCTCTCAGGCCTAATACACATTCTTGTCCCAGTTCAATAGTAACATGCATATGACAAACCCCTGTAAATTCTGCACTCATCAATAAAGTTTTGTATCTGCAGCCATTATCTCCAGTCAGTCAGGCAACACCAACATTGCCACTTCCCTGCCTTTCCTTGCTCATGGTGTGACCTCATGCTGCCCCCCTTGCATTCTGCCCCACATGGGCTCTTAACACAGTTTTCACACACTCATCTTACTTTTCTAAGTCTGGCAAAATGCAGTTTCAAGGGGTCTTACACTCTTGGGATTTTCACGGGCAAAACTTCATCAACATACTTCCTTTTTTTAAGAGTTTACACTTACATATCTAGAATAAAAGTCTGGGGAAAAAATGAGGACAAAGGGACAGACCTGTTTTTTACCCATTAAGTATGGGGAGAGAAAATCTTGAGTTTTTAGATTTGCTTAAGTGCCCCTGTTGTAGTACAATGGAAGTTCTGAAAATTTCAGAAAAGTCAATGAACAGTGCTGGTTTTCTTACGTTTCTTGGATGAAGGACTTCTCTCTCCCAGTGGGCAGACAGGTAGAGAATGCGGGTGTCCTGCAACCTCAGATCCCTACAAAAATAGTACATTGAAGGTTGTAATCACTTTATTAAACTGGGACACCTCACCAAGCTTTCTTTGAAAGCAAGAACATAGGTAGCCAACTCAGCAAATTAGACTCCAAAATGATAAACACTGATCAACCCACTTGCTCAGTAGAGCTCTAATAGGTATGAGTTTAAGAATATCTAAGCTTTTTATGATATACCACAAGGGTATATCCCAAGAAGGGTCAATTTCATCCCGAAGTCACTATCAGATTAACCCAAGTGAACTTCTTCCCTGAGGATTTATTTTACTCCTGAGGCCACACACCTCCTCAAAAATCTAACACTGAGCACTTCAATCAGAAAGAGAGATGTATGCAGGCATGCAAACAGTACAAGTGCTGCTCTACACTGAAGGTCTGGGCTTTGCTATTCCAAATTCAGACTCCTCCTCACGCAGGATCACAAACAAAGGCTCCGCAGTTTTATCACCAGGCAATATTCAGCATTCAGCATCTAATGCCTTGAAAACATCAAGAAATGTATAACAAGGCAGAAAAAGGAAAGAAAGGATGGAGGGTCATCTTCAGTCACAAGACATCTTCGTGTTATAAAAACATATCTGGAACATGTTCTTGAATAACTCAGAAAATTACATCCCATCTCTAGAACTGTTTTGTTCTGGCTGCAATAGATTTAAGTGAAATTTTTATCTGTGATGATTTTGAGATGAAATTTAATTTGGAAAATATCTAGGGATTTGAGGTGAAGTTTTTTAGAGGTGGGCTTGCTTTTGGAGTTTTGAGGGATTTTTCTCTTTTTTTTCTCTTCTATGTTTAATATAGAATATCCAAAGCAAATAAATACATTAATTATACATAATAAAATCCTATCCACATATGAAATAATCCATTATCTTCAAACTTCAGTGATTTATTTTCCATGTTTTGTTGAATGCTACTTGAATGTGACTCTAGGGCAAGTAACAATGAAAAGCTGGCAGTAAGGAAATGCTTTCACTGTCTTACTTAGCATCACAGTCAAGAAATAGCTACACTGGCATCCTTGCCAACTAGGTTCATATGTCGACTGCTACTCAGATTATTTGGAGGCAACAGTCCAAAGAAGCTGTCCTAGTGAGGACTGCAAATTAGTGGATCCTTATTCCTCATTTCAGAAATGCTTAGGAGTACTGTATGAAGTATCAAACTAAATAAAATTTAGGAAATACCACTGCTATATGGGCCTGGAGCAATACAGCACCTAGATTCAACGGATTTCTTGAAAGCATTTTATCTAAAACCATACACAAAAATCCGATTAAAAATCTACATTAAAAAACAACAAGATTTGTGTCTCAGCTTCACAGCTCCAGCACACATAGGTAGCTCTGTTCATGGTTAAAAAACAAACGTGCAGGTTCCATTTTTTGCACCTTTTTACAAAAAAAAAAAAAATGTAGATCTATGTAAACACTTCCACAAAGACTGTTTAAGAGAGAGGACACTTTAATTTAAAACCAAACCAAGCTCACATGTGGCCAGCTCTGACAATGAGCAGGGCAAACCAGAGTCCGTTTGTACCTTGCATCTGTCCCAGAGGATGGCAGAGAAAGGATCAGAAGAAATGCTGTGCCAGCTCCCCCAGTCTCAGTTCACTGCTTTCCTCCTGTCCTTCCCAGGATCAAAAAGATGCTATTTCAGATTTGACAAAAAGATATGTATATCCTTCTTTTGATCTCTTTGGGTTCTAACTTTCAGTTCCTGTCCTCCCACACACACTATTTCTGCACGGTGAAACCATGCCAATACCACTCAGAAGACTTTTGCACTCCTACAGACCAGAAGCTAGACATGCATTTCATAAAGGTTAAAAAACTGATGCTGAACTGATCTTAGTAGTAGCAAGACAAATACAGTATTCCATGCCAGATTTACTAAAATTTTTGAGAACAAATGAAACCCAGTTCCACCCCATCAGGGAAAATAAGAATGAGTGTTCTGGGACAAAACCCAGCAAGGGCACTCTTCTAAATTAATGGTGTTATGCTACAATATATTAGAAGAGTAGCAAGAAACCCAAATACTCTACACAATTGAAACACATGCAAAATATTCCAACTGAATTTGTCTCAGTATTTAAAGATCAAAGATAAAATTATTTCAGACAGGATGCTTCTTTTCCAGACAACATGCTTAAGACTAAAAAAAAAAGCCTGTTTTAATTAAGATTTTGGCACTGGCTTTTGAACATCACAAGTTTGTTAATTTTATGTAAAGCAAAATAAAATTATATTCTCAATGGACTTCAGCAAATTAAATGAAAATATTTCCAGCAGCTAACTTGAAAAGGGATATCATTAAAGGACTGAATTTAATCTTATCTGTAGTTACCACTTAAACTTCTAGTCACGACACATTCATTCAAAACAAAATAGCAGATTGTAATGTGGGCTGATATCTGAAGGCATTTCATAAGCATACTCATGCTGAAGTCTAAATTTTACATGATCACTAGAGAGATTACCTTTGAACTACTTACAAGAATGTTTAAATGCCTTTGTTCTGTCTCTGAATTAGCATTGGAAAATTCAATATTATTTCTTACCATTTACTTCCCTTGACTAGTTAGCTAAAATAATATGCAACACAAAACTGGAGATCATTTTCCCTTCAAATAGGAGTGGTATTAGAGGCAGAAAAAAGATCATTCAGCTACTCAATTTACATAGTTTTCAAATTTACTATCCAAAAATCCCAGGTTAGGGACATAAAGAATAGATATAATTGTCATTTGCTGCATTAGGACTATGATTTTCCTGTTTGTACTGGGTAACACTGATACTTCAATATGTTGTTAAATGAAAAAATTACTTTGACACTTGTCACTGTATCTTAAGCTAGAAAATGAGTGTGGTTCTTAATCAGAACAGACAAAAGTACTGTACTGTTTGATGAAAATTACAATTTCTAGCTGGCTCTGTGTAAACCATTCTCACCTAATGCCAAGTCCTTAATGATAAGTGCTGCTAGGAAACACTCCTGGGCAGCTCTGTGCATGCAGTCAGTTAATTATGACTTCAGTGGAGAACAGTTCATGAGATTATGTGCAGTTGCAACACAATTAACTTGTTTATAATTTCTTACATACCTGTAATGCTTGTCTATGTGTGGAGCACAGATTGTTTGCATATAATTTTAACCTTTGTTCAGAGGGTTCCAAATCTATAAGGGTTTGTATGCCTTTTCTTTTTAATAGGAAAACAGACTAAATCACAGTGTTTACAACCAAGCTTTATGTCTGTCACTTGGTTTTATGATTCCATATATAAAAATTAGCTAGATCTGTGCTTACTATAGCCACCTGCTGAAACTTCAACACCAAAATAAGATCTATAATTGGATATACAAAAACAGAAGTCCTGAAATTATAGCACAGGCCTAAAATTTGCAGTAGGGATAGTGAAATTCTGCAACAGTGTTTACATGTGGTTGTCAGTAGTTGTGCACCCACAGAATCTACCATTAGCAGTTTAAAAAGACCAAGAAATAAAAAGATCCCTTGCACACAACCTTCTACTTTTAGCAGGTTTAATTGTCTGTCCTTGAAGGAGCTTTTCCCTGTTCCCTCCACCGCTCTAAAAGGAGAGTATGGAACCTATGCTGTACAGGAGAAATGCATTCCATCTTCTCCATATCAGGTTTAGGAATCTAGATCAAGGGGAGATAAGAACATTAAATTCTTCAAGGCTTCCTCAAAATACAACTGAAAAATACTCTCTTACAGCATGAACAATGGTTTTAACCAATATATTTTTAAATAGAACCCACTTATATTTAGTAGCATGTAATAAACTTCTGCAATGATTAAAATCCATATACAAGACACAGGTAGCGAAATAGTCTCTTCTTCATTTATGTCCTTAGTTTGTAGTTTTATTTACAGAATATCTCAGCAGCTCATTTTTTAATCTCCTACTAAGTATAAACCCAGAAAAGCTCCTTGTTCAGAAATACTGGCAGAAATGAAGGAGATAATTTTAGAACTTAGCCACTGTATCATTTAAATTGAACCAAATTTTGACTCAACAATACTAGTGGTTAGAATAATAACAATTGTTTTGATTGGCAGTCACTAGCTGCTACAACACATAGGAGTTCATTGCTACAACACACAGGAATCCATTGAAGAAT
>WBNO01028035.1:0-48826 GCA_013400575.1 Peucedramus taeniatus
TATTCAAAAGGAGATTCTAGCTTTTTTTTTTTACCTGCTGGCAGGTACCTGTCTTTCAAACCAAGACACATGCCTACAGAAAGCTCTATGTCAGATAGGTGACCGTTGTGCTGAAACCAGTCCTGACTAATTATATTTTTTGTATTCTCCCACCTATCTGTAACATGTGTTCCATCTTACTTTAAACCTACACTGTGTGCTCTTGGGGACAGAGTAGGTTCTCTTTTAGCACCTGGAAAAATGATCCTGCTTCATACCTACGGATCCTTGATGTTACAGCAGTACAAGTAACCCTTGATACCTCCTAGAAATTTTTATCTGTTAATAGTCCATGTGACTCTCATATTATTTTCCCCCTTTTTGACAGCAACTTTTCTCTTCTTATTCCAGGACAGTGAGTTTTTTCCAGGGACAGAAGCTCACAAAAAGAAGAGAAAGCATTCCTCCGATGAGTTCTGCTACAGAGGTAAGGCAGTAATCAAGCAGGAGAAGGGGCTAACAGATCATGACTTTAAGGAAAGGATGCTCCTAAACCAGCGTCATTAAGCTTTGTGGTTAGCATTTTATAGGAGGAGAGTACATCAACCTGCCTCAGAACAGCTAATCAGAAACCTGACACTGATCAGCACCAGACTGCAGAAGATTAGGGAATTATATTTTCAGTCTGTCTTAACAAATTGCCGTTGTAGGGGGTAGAGATATTCTATATCCTTTTCATTGACAAGTTTTCAAACTCATGCCTTCACATTTGACATTTGCTTTTCTTGTTTACTGATTGCATTAAAAACTAATTATACTTAGAGGTAGTAAAACTTTCTCTGAATTTATAAAAATAGAATGTCTGAGGTTGAAAAATAAATGCTTTTCTATTCAGTTATTCTCACAATTAGTAAGTTGGCCAGAAAATGACAATTTGGCTCATAGAACCTTAACACATTTAGGATTTATTATTGGCCCAATGGAAGGAGAAAGCCAAACTGAAATTTCATCTGTCTTTTAGAATCTGTCTACAGAAGAAAAAGCTCGTATTTTTAGCTCATTGGTTTCACCTTGGCTAAAAATGTCACACTTGCACTTGAGATGTAATTTCAGTTAAATGTATTTTCATCAAAACATTTTATTTCACAAGTCAGAAATGGGGTTTTACAAAACTTCAAGAACTTTCCTGCTGTCTCTCCCTTCCTTAAATTATTTGACCAGCTCAGGTGTCACAGCCTCTGAATTGTATCAGTAAGGCTGTGCTGAGCTGGCTGTGGTTCTGTTTAAGCCAGGATTTAAATCTGTTGCCTGTAATTGAAAGGCCCATAGGATTCTCGCTTCACTTCTTTGTCGTCTTGAAGGGAATCATCTCAATGTACATTTCTTTTGATCTTTTTCAGGTGTCTCACCTTTGGATCTACCATCAAAGAAGAAGAAAAAAGCAGCTTCTAGCCCATCCTCAGCTGAAACAACCATGGATTTACTTAAGGCTATCAACTCACCTTTGGCCACAAGCTCAAAGTCTTCAAAGAGGATCTCTGAAAAATCATCTCATTCTTCCTCTGGCCATTCTGAAAGCAGAAAGGAGCATCCCAAGAAGAAGCTGAGTGGGAGCAGTGGGGAGCACTCAGTGGATGACAGCAGCTCCCACAAATCTAAAAAAATGAAACCTCTTTACGTGAACACGGAGACACTTACTCTTCGTGAACCTGACGGCTTGAAGATGAAGCTCATCCTTTCACCAAAAGAGAAAAGTAGTGCAGCAGATGATGATTCTTTATCCCACTCTTCAGCACCAGCAGCTGTAAAGAAATCTTCAAAGAAATCAGCTCGAGATGAGCAAGGCTCCTTTCTGCTGGGGCACGATCTGCAGAGCTTCCTGAAGTCATCCCGGAAAAAGCACAAACCACCTCCGGACTCACATCCACCTTCTGAGAGTTTTGGTGCTGACACCTCCCTTCATTCAGAGGGCCATGGAAGTGAGTACGAGGTTTCAGGTATGGAGGCACCACCAGAATCTGGTTCTTCTTCTGGTGGGGAGTTGGAGGCTGGAGAGCTTGTGATAGATGACTCCTACCGGGAAATCAAGAAGAAAAAGAAGTCCAAAAAAAGTAAGAAAAAAAAGGACAAGGAGAAACACAGAGAGAAGAAGCACTCCAAGTCTAAAAAGAGTTCTGGGCACTCTCCTGTGGCGGTAGCAGAAGTAAGAGTGTCACCACAACCTGCCAATACCCCCTATGTTGTCCCTCCACCTCCTCCTGCTGTTTTTCACTCAGATGGTCAAGGTGAGAAGAGGAGGAAAAAGGAAGACAAGGAGAAGGACAAGGCTGAGAAATGGGAAAAGGAAAGGAAAAAGAAAGAGAAAAGGAGAGAGAAAAGGAAAGAGAAAGAGACAAAGTAAGGAAAATTTGAAGCGAAAATAGATATTGGGTGGTGGGTAATGGTGAATTAGGCAATCCATTACGAAGGCATGTTAAATTGAAGCAAAGGATAACTGATACCAATTATCGATGGTTTAACTGAATGAAGCATGTTTGGAAAAATGTGTCAGAATGTGTGATTTCTGTTTGTAGCAAAAGGAATATACATTCTTCTGGCTTTGTGGCACAGTCAGTCTTTAGCCAATAGAGCTTCTCTGGGAAAGTTATACTTAATTTTGCTTGGTGTGGGTCATGTGCCAAGCACATCTGCATCTTTTTCTAATGTGACTGGTTCTAGCTATTCCCAGGCAGACTTTTGGACTAGTGATCAAAGTTCCTGTAGAAAGGAATTAAGCTGTTACCTGAAAATTGAAGATACTCCTGTACGCAAATGAAATTATAATTCTAGTAGACTGCCATGTTCCCAGTTTTGTCCTGTACTTATATATACAGTTTTCCATGGTTACTGCATAAAGATATGAGTAGCAGAAGTGGTAGCTAGCAAATGAACGAGTTTACAGATGAGATAACCGTAGCTGTGTGGGAAAAAAAAATAATGGGGGAAAGCAGCTTGTGCATGTTCAGGTAGAGAAATAATGCTTTGTATGAGGAAATGGACAGACAGAGTCCAAATCTCTTCAGCCGTTATCCTATTCTGTTTGGAAATTTTCCCCTGATCATAGCTCAGTAATTGCAATACCTTTGCTTTCGATGTACTACACAGTCTCTTTTCCTGCCAAATGGAAGTACTTTGTAAGGATGCAAGGAATGGAAGAAAACACTATCATGAAGACTTAATTGTTTTGACAGATCTATAATAGGTACTGTGAATAGTATAACAGATACTGGGTTTTATTATAGGTTTTTAAACTGAGATACATTAACAAAGTTGTATGTTGATCCTGAATTTAGAATAGTAGCTTGTTGAGTTTTGCAGGATAAGCCTTGTACTAAGACTGTTGCTTGCTGATTGCTGTGCTTTCATAAAGACTAAATTCAGCCAGAAGATGTGAAGGACTGCTTTTTAAGGTTCCTGATCTAAGTACCATATCTTTCCTTAATTCTTTCTTTAATTCTTATTAAATTGGAGAAGGTCTCATCATAATTAAAAATCTTTGTTTCCTTTCTACTTCTGATTAGCCAAAGAAGAAAAACATGTCTGCTTATCAAGTGTTCTGTAAGGAATATCGTACAACTATTGTATCTGATCATCCTGGAATAGGTAAGGGAATAATCCATCCTTCTCTTCTCTTGATTTTACACCAGTCAGATTAATTAGCAGAGCATATTGTCGCTGTTTCAGACCAACATCTTATTTTTGACATAATGCAAGGATCTGTCACTATTATTTAGAATAAGAGATGGAAAAGGGGACAGTAGATTTCATGGTTGTATTATAATTTTATTTTAACCAAGTTGTGAATCTAAGTAAAGAGCTTGCTAGCTCTTTCTTTACTTGAAGAGTTACCTTCATTGTGTCACTTTCTTGTAAATACACTGGGACTTCCATCTTCCTGCTATCAGCTTTTTTTTTTTTCCCTTTTAAAGAGTAACAGGAATGCATATTTTCAGGACAGTGTGGAGAGTTCCAGTTGTAGAATGGCTTGCTTCCTAAATGTGTATGGATGAGCCGGTAAACTTCCTATGTTCTCTCCAGTATTTTATGATCAAATTTGTTTTAAACATTTTTCTTCTTTCTTTCTTTCTTTCTGCCAGATTTTGGAGAGCTAAGTAAAAAACTGGCAGAAGTGTGGAAGCAGCTACCTGAGAAGGATAAACTGGTGAGTGTTTGTGTGAGATGTTTTTGTAAAATGATTTCTGTGAACTAGGTGCTTAGATCAGAATGTGGTGGCAGCATTGCCACAATGCCTTAAAATATGTTACCTGTATCCTTAAAGCATGTAAAGGTGGAAAGTCTGGAAATCCTGCCCTTGCAAACATAAAAGCATTAATTTTGTTCTCATGGGATTTCTTCACCTCCTAGCTATGTAACATCATTCTGCTTCCAGGTCCTGGCATCAGGTAACAGAATTACCTAATGTTATGAATCTTTCTTTTCTTGCCATGGTAACTACAGATCTGGAAACAGAAAGCTCAGTATCTCCAACACAAGCAGAATAAAGCAGAGGCCACCACTGTGAAGAGAAAGGCATCATCTTCAGATGGTGCACCAAAAATGAAAGGTAATTGTTGCACTTTATTTGTCTCATCTATTTTTCTTTGACAGGGAAGGTAGTGTTGCCTGTGGAATAAAAACCGAAATTCCTTACCTGCTTCACCTCCCTACCTGCTCTCTCACAAAGCATGACGTTTAAACCACTAGTCAAATCAACTTTTCTGTGAGAGCAAGAATGATGTCAGCATTTTTCATAAGGATTTCCTTATTTGATTCATAGAATGGTATTGGTTTTGGCAGTTTAGGAATTGAATTGTAAATGAAGAAGAGGCAGAAAGGAGGTTCTAGTGGGGTTAGTTTGCTGCTAGAGGAATGATGGATGTTTTTGGTTTAGCATCTCTGATACCAAATCTCCCCAATTGCATTCAGCTGAGGTAGATGTTCTGTACATGTAAAAAAGCAGTTACAACTCCAAAGACTATGGGACTGGGGCAACAGAACTATTTAAGCATCATGCCTATGAGATTTGAACTTTAGCAACTAAATAGGCTTATGAGTAAAAGAGTGAAAGCAAGGAATATGGAATTTTAATTTGTGTGTTTTCCAGCTTCTCCAACAGGAGTGGTTTCTCCTCACAAAAAATCCCCCACCAGCACCGTGGTGGTGCCTTCCTCACCAGCCAAAGCCCCTGAAACAGATCCCATTGATGTAGCTGCACATTTACAGTTACTGGGTGAATCTCTGAGCCTCATTGGACACAGACTGCAGGAAACAGAGGTGCGCTTGTAACCAACAATGTCACAGTGATGTCCTGTAATCTACAGAATGCATTCAGGGAGATGATTATTTTATTTTCTTGAATGTTTAACCAGTGGTTTTCGTTATGAAGAGAAACTAGAGGTGGCATGCCCTGTTTCTTTGATGCATCACTGTTTATTTTCAGTGACATAAAAGGCCTCAGTAAACAGTAGGCATCAAAGAAAGACAAGTGCTTTACAGTTCTAGGACCTTTAAACCAATTTGTAGTTCAGCAAACTCTTGTCTTTTCTTGCTGTATGTTCACCTTGGATTTGGTACTTCCTTGCTATTTTATCAGTCTCTGGTCAGATTATGTTACTGTGTTCTTACTGTTTTTACAAAACTATCAGCTTTTCCCAAGAAGTTTTTTGCATGTCCTCTAGTTTTCTGGCAGTATCGTATTGCCAGTGCTTTGGATAGGGGCTACAATTGTTTCAACTTATCTGGTAACATAATGTCACATTTTAATGGTTTCCTGCTGTTAAATGACTGTGCCTCTGTGAATGCACATTCAGGCGTGTATGCTCTGAGAACTCAGCCCAGCCTCTAAGGAGCAAACATATTTGTCTCAAATGATATCACTGAGTTTTATAAGTAGCATGATAATCTCACCCCACTATGCTTGCTTATTTTATCAACAGTGTTGATAAAATGTCAATATCAAAGTATCAAATGTTCTTGCATATTGGTTTTGGTATGACTGATTTGAGATCATGAGAGGAACAACCAGAGCCCAGAAAAGCACACAGACAAATTTCCTTTTCTGAAAGTATATCAATGACTAAAGCATTTGTTACAGGCTTAGCATTTCTTTACCTTCAAAAATAAAACAACTATTGTCGTTAGGACTCACATAGTTGACAAAATAGATGGTACAAAATGGCACAGAAAATATATTACAAAAATTTGTGGAATCAGTGTTTTATGCAACTGACAATTTTCTGGTGTTTTCTGTTGATTCCTACCTTTATCTTGCACCAGTTCGTTGCCTACTGAACTCTAAATTTTTTGAGCCAGCAGGCCCTCTGTGAAGCACAAGGTAGGGTTTTGTTACTGTGTAAATAGTGAAAGTGGACTGGAGGAGCTGAAGATACAGTATCTGCATGAGAGTGGATACAGTTGAGAAAGAAGTGCAGTTTCCACTATTGATTCCCTATTCATCCAATTTTCTTCTTTCCTTACTACCAGGGAATGGTGGCTGTTTCTGGAAGTTTGTCAGTACTCCTAGATTCAATCATCTGTGCTTTGGGCCCATTGGCATGTCTGACCACACAACTGCCTGAGTTGAATGGCTGCCCAAAGCATGTTTTGGTGAGTTCTTGGTGGTTATTTTCTTTCTAGCACTGTTAATTTCTGTAGAGTCCAAATAGAGCTTTTTTTGATTAATCAGTGTGATATAATTATAATTCCAACGCAGTAAGAAAATTTGTCTTTGTCATGGGATTTTATAGAGGAATATTTATTGAAATGCGTACAGATAGTACTGTTGTACAATGTTGTGCAACCTTTTTTTCTCCCACTGGCAACTGACCTAATGACTTTGTAGCGTTGATTGCAGTATGGGTAGGTCCTGTTTAAGTCATGATGGAGTCAATCAATCTGAATCAAATAAAAGTAAACCAGTATTTTTGAAAGTTCTAATTTTCCATAAAAATAAAACCCACCTTCTGGCTGCTCTTTATCACACAAGCTGTTTTTCCTTCAGTAGCATAAAAAACAATTTGTGATCCCAGGATTCCTAATGTGATAGTGTAGGACCTTTTTTACAAGTGGCTGAAACCTTCTCTGAGCAAAGAAAAATAGCCTCTGTCTTAAGGAGCTGCATAACTACAGTTTCTTTTCTCCTTTAAGCCACTCTTAGTATTGAGCCCTGATTTAGCAACAGCTCGTGGCATCCGTGTAGCCTGATGTGGACATAGATTAAGATGGCAGCAGCCATCAGGAGTCATACTTCCTACAGGAGACATGAATGAAGCAGCAGAGGAGAGGAGCAAAAATAAACAAATACAGTCTGCAAAAGTTAAAAGACTAAAACCAAATCTGGCAGAGGGAGCAACAAAAATGGTATATGAATTGACATGTCATAATAGGGCAGCTCAAACATTTATTCATTCCAAGAATGGACTGCCAACAGCAGGAACAAAGTTGACAGTTTGGTCTGTGAACACCCACAAACTGGCTCTGTGCACAAAAGCTGAGTCAGTGGGGTGTTCCCATCTTAAGCCACGGAAAAACTGATGCATTTTTTCCTTCCTGCTTGCCAAGTTTATTCAGAGCAGTGACACCATGTGACCAGTGGTACATTTATTAGAAACTTGATCAACTTATTGTTATAAGGAGCAATGAAGCTTCAGGTGAATTATGGCAGCTACACTTCACTTCTGGAAACCCGTGTTCAGGAACTGATAATAAATCTCATTTTCACAGTCAGGTACATAATGACAGTGATGTTCTGAGACACGGATAAACCCCAGCAGTTGTGTTGCAATTTATATTTGAGACAGTAGGTGGCATTGCTAAATTCTAGAATCACAACTGGTGCCGCTCCAGCTCCTTCATCTCTCAGTTAAAGGTGCTGTTCGTAAGGCCTCCTTCAGCTACCCAGCCACAGGCTTGAGCTTACTGAAACAGTGCATCTGATAAACATACAGCTGGGTCTTTTTTTCTGATGGGCATGAGAAGGATTCCTACTCTCAGAATTCTGTTACGTTTTCCAAGAAAAACTGAAGGGCACTTCTTTTTGCCATCTGACACCCTATTAGAAGTGATCAATAGGCAGCTTTTGTTGTCTTATCCTATAATAACTTGTAACACAAGTGCCTGTGCTCACTACCCTCACCTGTGTCATTTTTTAAGGATTTCATGTTATTACCTGACACTAAAAAACACCAAATTTCTTTTCCCAGTCAAACACACTAGACAACATTGCCTACATCATGCCTGGACTTTGATGGGAAAGGATCCTGGGATGTACTCAACCTCTGTGTAACTGACTTGTGTACGTGCACTACGCCAGCGTTCCTGAAGGGCTCCATGTGGAGGCTTTTAAAGTTTTATATATGTATAGTATATACATAGGATTGTAACTATTTGACTTCTATTTTATGAAAAGTTGTGAAGTTAAGCTGAGAAAACCCTTTTGTGTTGGTGGGTGAAATGGCCTCCAATCTGAAAGTATTTTGAATGAAGAATTCAGAAAGTTTTTGAGATATTTGCCTTAAATTCAGATTTAGTGGAGGAAGCAAACAGAGAATGGACTTCTCAATATAAACAAGAAAGCTGTCACCATGAGAGGGGTCATTGAAACAGGTGGCCCATAGAGGTTCTTGACTCTCCTCCCTTGATGATATTCAAAAACGGAATGAGCAGCCTGCTCTAGTTGGACTTGCTTTAAACAGGGAGATGGACCACATGATCTCCTGATATCCCTGCCTAAAGTATTCTGATATTCTGTGGGCAGGTAGAGATGATACATTTTGGACCAAGGAATAGAACTGAATTCTTCACCAGCCATATTTGTAACTCTTTCTGTTTAAAATACACTTCTTGAGGGAAAAGCTAGATAGCTTTTTGCCTCTTGGTCACTTTCTCCAACCTCTACTCCTCAGTCAGTAATAACTGAAAGTTGTCAAGTGTCAGCTGGCTGGTCTGGTAGCTGGCATTTGAAGTGAAGTAGATTACAACAAGTTTAATTTTTCCTTGTGGACTCATACTCAAATCATCATTAGCACGGTGTATCAACCCATTGCATTGGCTTGAGAGAATGAACCTCCTGCTGATTTTTCCATGGCATGGTCAGCCTGTTTTGATGGAAAGGAGTAGAGAAGCAGATGGGAAAAACTTGGATTGCTTCTGCCCATCTTGCATCTGTTTTGTGAAATGGCTCGTTGGCCATCTCTCTCACCAGCACTATTGCAGGAGTGACCAGTGGCCAGTTTCAAGCAGTTATGGCCAAGTAAGGCACATGTGGGTTGATTGGATCTCTTTCCCTTCCTTCCAGCCACATACTTGGAGTTTGGTTTTCTGCTCCTCTGGAAGAGGAGAAGCAGGAGAACACTTGATTCCTGTTTAGGCTTTTGTCTGTGTTATATGTATGTGTATGTGGTGTTCATATCACATGTATTTAACTTTTACCAGTATCTGTAACAGATTCTAATTTATCCTGTATATTTCTCTGTGTGTGTGTATATATTTATATATATATATACATAATTTAAAAGCAAAAATTCCTCCCTCAGCCAACAGTGTGTGAAAAATGTGAATCAAGTTTGCCTCAGCTCACTTCCTACAGGAATCAACTCTATGTATAGTAGTAAGCATGGGCATTGTGTAAAGGAACACCAAGAAGATTTTAAGAGTTTGTAGAAACAGGCTATCTTGTGAAGGTGGGCAGAACAACTGAAATATCATTTGACTCAGGCCTTATCAGCTCTGTAACAGGAAAGTTTTAAAATTAGAGAAGAGGCATTTTTTCTTCCAAGTAAGTCTAGCTTCTGTTTTTTAGGACAGTTGAAAGTGAGCTATCCCTCATTGTGGCTGAGCCCCAGTTCAGAAGTAAATTAAATCCTGGGGTGTGGAGGATTTTTTCTCCCCATGCCTCTTTGCCACGTATTCCCCAGATGTGCCTGTGCAAGGTAGTCTGTCTCCTACAGATCTTTTCTCAGTGCAGTGAGGGGTTTTCTCAGCAGAGGAGGTGCAGAAGGTTCTCAGACCACCAGGCCAGAACACATGTTTTAACAGCTTAGGACAAATCCCAATGAGTCTGGAAATAGGAAGGGCCTAGGAGGGAGGCAGTGCAATCCTGCTTCAGATCCTGGCCCATACTAGAGTATCTGCTGTTGTGAGCAGCACAAAGTAACTGGCTCTTTCCAGCCCTTCACAGTTGAGAGCATTGTGGTGAAGGGGTAGATCTGCTTTTGAAGAAACAGGAGGGAATCAGCTTTAGCTTTGTCCTCTGTACAACTGAAAACTCTTGAAGAGTGAAAAACACACACGACCCTGGTGTATTTTATTTTTATTAAAATTTGTACTCTTTGTATAATCTGTATCTTGTGATATTCGGTACTATAGGGAAACTTTGTCAAGACTTAGTAGTTTTTATATTTTTGTTATTTCTTTGCTGTTTGGTCCAGATTACATTACAATTATACACAGACTTTTTTGTACTGTACTTACAATATAATTTTTTTTTAAACTTCTAGAGTATTGTCGTTCATTTCTGGCATGTGCTGTTTTCTGCAGCTGTTGTTACTACTTGTATTTAGTGTTTATCAGCAAAACACATCCAATCCTAACCCTCCTAAACTCACTCACTTGGCAGGCAAGCTGTACTGTTTCCAGCAGCACCGGTCACCCAAATTACCGCTCAGGTTCCTGACTGCTTGGGACCCTCCAGAAGGGACAGGTAGCATGGAGCACTGCAGGTAACACCAGGGCATTTCTCTTCCCTGCTGCCTCACCTCAGTTCAGCTTCATGGCGTTCGAGTGACACCAGCACACGGGACTCGAGTGTTATGCAGGAAGTCAGGCGTGGCAGCATTGGGGCATGATTTGTGCTGGTTATTCACCATCCCCATTTTCCAGGTATGGGTTTTGGTTGATTGCAGCCTCAGCTTGGGCAGGGCAGGTGCTTAGGCCGGGAGCACATCCCAGAACATGCCAACCAACCACCCTGTGTAGAGTCACAGAATGGTGTGGGTTGTAAGGGACGTTAGATCGTTTCCAACACCCCTGCCATAACAGGGACACCTTCCACAAAAAATGTGCTCAAAGCCCCATCCAACCTGGCCTGGAAAACTTCCAAGGATGGTACATCCTCAACTCTCAGCAACGTGTGCCAGTGCCTCACCACCCTCACAGTAAAGAATTTCTTCCTAACTCCTTCAGGTACGCTCTCACAGCGGGCTTTGCAAAACTAAAAACCCATCGCCACATCCTTTCCAGGGTTTGGGCATCGCTCGGGCTCGCGGGTGTTCTCGGCGTGGTTGCAGGAAGCGGCGGAGGCTCTCGGCGGCGGGAGCCCTCGGTTCCTGCGGCCGGGGGCTAAGGGCCAGCGGGACCAGGGACCCGTCGGCTCGCACACCGCCCTACCCTGGTGGCCGCGGCCGCTCCGCGTCTCCCTCAGCCCGTGGCGCGACAGGGGAGTCCTCCGAACCTTCTTCGGGGAAACGCCGGCCCCCGCCTCCGCGGCGGGGTCCAGCAGTGTGCTGGCCAATCAGGAGAGAGCTCTGCTCTGACTGACGGGTGCTGCCGACCAATAGCGGGCGCGCAGCCCGAGGCGGCTCCGTCGGGGGCCCCGCCAGCCAATCCGGGCGCAAGGGGGTCTCGGGGCGGCGAGGTGAAGTTTGCTCACTTAAAGGGGTCGCAGGCCGGTGGTCCGCGCCACGCCCCCCGGCACCGCCGAGCCCCGTGATTGGCTTGGGGCCATTCCCGCCCACGCCTCTTCGGAGGCTTCGGGGAGCTGTTGATTGGCTGGGCTCCAGTCAGCGCAGCCTATCGCGTCCGGGCGGGAATGGGGCGCGGTACCCGCGGCAGCACGAGGGGCAGTCGCGAGACCCCGAGGCTGTGGGACGGGGTCAGCGAGGGCCGCAGGGACAGCGGGGCTGTGGGACGGGGTTAGCGAGGGCTGTGGGAACAGCAGCCTCAGGCTGGGCTGACCCTGGGGCACGTGGCTCGCCCAGTGGGACCAGTGTCCTCTCCCCGAAGGACTCAAGCTTTGGGCAGCTGGGGGTGTTTGCCCGTCCCGAGCCTCCCCGCACTGAGCTGTGGGACAAGCGGTGCCTGGCAGGGCCGTGCCCTGGCTCCTGCAGCACAGGCTGGCTCACAGCATGGAGCACCAGCTCCAGCAATGAACACAGCACCCACCCTGTGCCCTGGCAGGCCCATGGGCACGTGGTGTCCCACACTCCCTGGACTCAGGGCAGCTTGGGGAACATTGGGAGAAGGATGTGGTCTAGAAAGTGGAGCAGAGATGCAGCAGTTAGAGAGAAGAAGACAGTAAACAGCCACACTGGTGGCAGAACAGGGATGCAGTTGTTAAAATGCTTGGAATGAAGACTCTCTGTTCCCATGTTGTGTTGCCTAAGGGCCTTGAAGTTGTGATTGAAAGTTGATGCCCATTTAAACTCTCCACTTGTAAGTTTATGCACTTGCTCATTCTTGCTGTTCATTGTTTGTCAGACCTTTGCAGTTTGCTGTGACTATCCGGTCCCACATTCAGTCTTTTTGGTGTTCTTGCATGGGTGAATAGGAGGTTGTGCCTGGGGTAGGAAGAGAGCAAGCAGCTGCTTTTATTCTAATGATTTTAGAGGCTACCCTGACACTGTCAGGGCATTGTGATGTGCCACTCTGGTGTTGGGACAGATAGGTAACATGCATTACAGCCAGGTGGTGGAAGGTTCATCAGGGAAGACTTTGTGTTATCAAAATCCTCCAGATAATCTTCAACATACCCCCAGAAGAACATCACATGTTTCATCACATGTCCCAGGAGAAGCCATCTCCTGCCCTTTCCTGAATGAATGCTCTTTGTTCCCTCAGTGAGTGTATCAGATATTTCCTTGTGTTTGGGTAGAGGCAGTCTGAAGGTTGCCTCACAGATCTTCTGGTCAATTTAGTAACCAGATTGTAAGTGGGTTATACCTCTAGGTTTTGTTTCAATTAAATAAGAGATTCCCAAGCAACAAACTAACAGCAAATAAGAGGAAAAAAGAAAAGAGATTTCAAAAGTGTTGTCAGAGAGGAATTGAGAAGCAGAGGTGTGATACTAGGGAGATCTTACTGACTGGAGGTTGACTGGGGTTATGGGAGTCCAAAGAGGTGGAGGAATTACAGTGTATGAGAAAGGAGCTCTGTGGAGGACTTGAAAGGAGTGGTGATTGAAAATATAAACATTTTCTCCTTTTGAACATTGCCTATCAGCATCCTGGGGATATGGATAAATGCTATCTTCCCTGCTTAATTTGGGATGCAAACATGGCTTCCCCAAACTCGTTTGGTAGGTCTGTGGCAGCTGCGTGTCCAACCCGTGAGCCTGATCACCAAACCTGCACAGTGCTGCTGCCCTGGGCTGTCTGCAGAAGGATAATGCTGCGTCCTTGCAAATTATTTGGGCAAAGTCATGTGTGCTTGATATAACTTATGAAGTCTAAAATAGCTTTAGATGAAGGCTAAGGAAAAAAAAAAAAGTCCTCTGTGGCCACTGCAGCAACGTTCTCAAACTCCTTCATTAATGTTAATCTAGTAAGACCCATTTATTTTGCTGACTAGGAAAGCAATGCTCAGATAATCTCAGTGATCTGTCACAGAATGAGTCAGTTGCAGAGGAGTAGGTTTTCTAGTTTCTTACTCACAGTTCTGAGATTTAGTCATAAAAGTTGCCTCTCCTGTTTTTGCACTGTGATGTCTCTTCCCAAGTAAGAGGAATACAGACTCGCTTGTTTGGGTTTTTTTGTATTTGTTTCTGTTGTGTGGTGGGATTTTTTAAACACCAGTGGGAAAATTTCCAAAGAGTGATAAAGCATCATAGTTCGGATTCCCCCCTGGAAAGGGAAATCCACTATGCCTCCATCTAGGAGCTAAGAGAAGCTTTTTTCCATTTTCAAAATGGAAAATCTAATTCCAAGGAGGTGAATTGTCTCTGAGTGAGAGAATGAAGAAGAAACCACCAATGCTCTCTCCTCACCCTGGAAGTCTAAAATAACTAGTAATTATAGCAACACCAAAAGGGACAGAGGCAGGTTATTTCAGTGAGAGAGGGCAGGCAAGGGATAGAAGTAACGGTGTAGCACAGAGATGTCACAGATGTTTTTTTTGTGGATGGGGGTTATTTTAAGCATGAGGACCAGGAAAAGTTGAGACTGTAAAGAGGGAGCAAGTAAGAAAGGCCTCCTGGGTGAGGAAGAGGCAGATGCAAAACAATATGCTGGAAAAATCCCCACAACCTTTTGGATCCCACCTTTCAGGTGTTCCTGCACCTCTCTGTAGACCCTGTGGGTCCCTGCAAGGTTGTGCTTCTCAAAAAGGCATTGCCTTGCCTTCTGTGCCTGCTCTGTCTGGAGGAAAAGAGGCAAACGCAGCAGTTGAAGAGCCACTTGATCCCTGAGAATTTGAGCTGATTCACAGGAAAGGAGCAGGAGTTCAAAGATGCACCCACACCACTATGTCAGCGCAGTCTGTGTCCATCACCATCCTTGAATTAGGTTTGGAGCCCTATCTCTGGTCTCTCTAGAATGCACGCTGTCCTCTCAGGCTCTGGGGGAAGGATACAGCTAAATGGTGAGATCCTGACAGAGCTGGTGCTGAAGTTCCCTCAAGGGAAGTAAAAGCCTAAGGCTTGTACAGGATGCTGATTTGGGCCTGTGAGTTTGTGAGCTGAAGGGAAGTTGGAAGAAGGGACATCTTGCATTGCTTTCTGCTGAACCTAAGCTGTCCCATGCAATGAACTGCTGGTGTCCTCAAATGCCTGTTGAAATGGGTGAGAAGGTGCTTGATGCTTTGCTGAGGAACTTAGAGCCAGCAAGAAGTACTGCAGGGAGCACTGTTTGAAGGTTCACTTGGAGGAGGGGCAGGGCATATCACAGGCAAAGGATTTCTGAGCAGCATCTAGATGGTTATGGGTGCTTCAGGTCTGAGGTGGGGAGCAAAGGGGACAGGAGCCTGCACAGTACCTTCTGTCCCTGGCTCTTGTACTTGCCCTCACTACTGACTGCAGTACTGGTGTGCTGCTGCAGGGACAGCTTGAGTGGGATCCCCAGCCCCACAGTGCGCTCTCTCCTGCCACCAGGGCAGACACAATAACCTTGGAAAGAAGCAAAGTTGTGAAATGTACTCATAGCACAAAGCAATGTACAGTTCCTTCGTGCCAGTTATGCCAAGTGTTTGGAGTTCTTTGTTATCTGCTGGTTCCAAATAACTTTTATCACCTAGCTGCAGTCAGCAGGGTCGCATCCAGTGCCATGCAGAGAAAGAGCCGATGCTCTGATTCAACCTGTACCACGGTCCTGCACGGTTCTGGGTCAATCTGAGCAATTTATGAGGCAACAGACTGGAATCAGACAAACCCCAATGCTGTCACACTCGGGGAGCCAGACTGGCTGCCAAAACAATGTGGCTTTGGAGCAGCCCCATGAAAGGCCTTCTGTATATTCAGCAGCCGGTTGGTTTGGGGCTTGGAGGGGGATGGCATTCGCAGGCTCACGATAGCCTCTGCCAGGGGAAATCTCTCCTGCAGGTCAGGCTCAGCTGGTAGCACACACAAGTAGATGCTGCCTGATGAGTCCCACCAGGCAGAGTGTTGGGCATGTGCCCTGCCTCCTGTGCTTGCTCTTTTTAGGGACTTGTTGCTGTCCCCAGCCATCCCGGACTCAGATTTCGTGCAGAGCAGACAGCTCATGTGCTAATTACAGCTCGTGAAATGGGGCCAGCCACCCTGATCCTTCATGTGACTAATTAGACTTTGTTTTCTTCCCTTCTGCAGGCTTTACAGAAGGGCAAAGTTCAGGATTTTGGAGAAAACTCCATATCTTTCTAGGCTTGGACAGTCCCTTACAGCTTGGAAGAGAGCAAGGAGGATTAGAAAGGCATTAGCTACAGCTTTCCCAATGCTAGCTAGGCCAGGCCTTAATTTGTACTGGGTAAATTCAAGCATTTTGGAGTTGGAATTGCCTCAGGGTCACATTCCTGTTTTCCATATGCTCTAATACTGCCCTTTCAGCTTTGCATTTTGAGACCCTCTGTTGTGTTTATGGCAGGTTTGCTGCTTTCCTGCAGCTCTCCCTTGATGAGTGTACGAACTGGGATGGTGGTAGAAGGATGGCCACCATATTGTGTGGTAACAGGGGCAGGGTGTGTCACTTCCTCAGAAGCCCAGTTTTCCCCTAAATGGCCAGCCAGGTGAAGGAGCACGCATGGTTTATTTATATTCCTTTCTGAAAAGCAAACCTGCTGCTCAACTTTGGCAGGATTAGTGCATTTGGAGGGAAAGGGTGGTGGGGAGCAGGTTAGAGTGTGCCACCAAACATTGGGAAGTGAGGAAAGGGTGTTTGCAGATTCAATTCATGTTTGTGTACAATGCGAAGGAAGGTTGGGGAGATTTGAACAGCCAGGATTGATGGTTAAATGCAGATTTTATTTTGTCCTTTGTTTCTTCTGTAGCTTAGAGCTTCCAAGCAGGCTCAGCCCTATTCCCAAGTTGTGAGATTTTCCTTCCATGTGCAGTGAGAAGAGTGAATGTAGACTTCACTTTCAGCAGAGCCATCCCTGTGTAGTGGATTTCTGTGTTTCACTGCCAGTGGCAGCAAACACTGCAGGGAAACTTCTGTCTTGTTCAAACCCTGATGTGTCAGGAGCAGGGGATCCCGGAGGAGAGCACAAGTGAGAGGAGCTTTGTGACCATGTGAGCCAAACCCGTCAGGCTGACATGAGCTTCAACCTGCCTGCCAGCAAGGCTGGTGTCCCAGGGCAGGAGGAAACCTGGAGCTCTGACATTGTACTGAGTCCTGATCCCAAAAGAGCCCCAATGGAAAACATTTTCCCTCGTGTTACCACAGTTTCCTCCATTGCCTGGTACGTGCCCTGGTGCACCAGACATACCTATTGCCATGGATGTATTCTTCTCCACATCACTCAGTGCAATCCTTCCTCCTGTGCCTCACTGAGGAAGCTTGGATTTGCCAGAAATCAGGATCCCTATGTAAAGTTAATACTCAAAATGACAAAAGTTTACTTGAATCAAGGAGCCTCAAGGTTATTCCAGTAATAGCCAGACCTTTAGAAAGGTGGAAAAGCATCAAGAACAGTCTGCCACTCTCCTTCCCTGTCTGCCCTCTTCCATCTGGCTGTGGCCACAATGTCATCAGCGTAATAACTGTGTAATCAATGCATTCTGTAGCCAGCAGAAAAGGTGGTGTCTGGATTGTGATAAGATGCAGATAGCTTCACACTGTGGTGTGCAATCTGTGGGAGGGACACGTGTATAAGAGGCTACATTGCACTGTGGTGTGAATAGCTCTGTGCCTGACCCTAAACAGGACATGATGGATGTGCTTACCTAGGCAGGAGTTAAAAAAATCTTCTTCCTGTGTTATGGCCTTATCTCATTACTATGTGAATGGGCATTTAATTTCATTCCTACACAGGGATCATAAGCTGCTGGGTCAAAAGCAGAAAAAGACAGCTCTGCAGAGGAAGGACCTCTCAAAAGGGGTAGAGGACTCACAGCAGCAAGGGAGAGCCACAGATTTTGCAGGGACAGCAGTTTTGAAAATACAGGCATTTCTGTAAGCACCTTGCTGGGACTGAGCTCTCCTGAAGAGCACCTGGTAAGTGCTAAACAGGTCTGGCCAGTTTTAATTCTCTTGCCCCAGTGCTAAGTCAAGTGTTTTGTAGGGTGAGAGAGCTGGAAAGGATGGTTCTTGTCCTCTGCTTGCCATTTGCTGTGTCTCTGTGTTTCCCTGTGGTCTCGGGAGTGCCTGGGTCCTTCTGGCCCTGCTGGCTGTTCTCTACTGTTGGTCTCCCTGAAGGCATCAGTCAATGGCATGGCTAGGACTGAGACATGGATGATTACAGGGTGGAGACACTGGTGCTCCCAGTAATAGCTGCTCATTTCCCAAATCTCTGCCTTGAATAAATAACATCAAGGCGACTGAGGAATTCCTAATTAAAGGGGAAACAATCAAAGCTGGAACAATAGTGCTTCGACTTCAGCCTGCAGTTTGCTTCTGCCCACACTCCCTAGAGGCCGGAAGTTCAGGGGAGAGGTGTAAATGTTAAACAAGAGAATCCCTCCTGTGGTTTTCTATGTTTGCTTGTTTGTTTTTATAGAGCTGGTGTACAAAAAAAAAAAACGGGAATTGATTATTTTGTCTCCTTATGTGGTTACAAACCAAGAATTGGAGCTATTGGCATTAGATCCATATCAGTGTGAGCAGGCTGATATGAACTCACGGTGTGAGTGAACTCACGGTTTCTGGCTTTGCAGTAACAAAGCAAATAATCTCCCTTTTCCTTAGCTGTGGAGCTGAAGTCATGCTGAGCCCCTTCCCTTCATGCGCAGGACACCCAGAGGTCACAGAGTGTGTTTGTGTGTCAGTAGCATTGGTGGCATGGACGAAGCTGGGCACCCTCCATCCCAGCAGTGTGCTCTGCCATGGTGACACCTAGTGGGGAGCACTTGATGACCCAGAATTAGCATATGGATTTGCCTCCTTGCATGTTGTAGTGGCAGCCAGGGAGAAGCAGGCTGGGGTCTGGGGTCTTGTGAGAGCTTAACTTAAGAGTGCCAGGGCTGCTCTTAACCTTGGTTTCTGTTTTCCAGAGAGAGCTACTGATGGGTCCTTGCGGAGTGAGGACTGGGCACTCAACATGGAGATCTGTGACATCATTAACGAGACTGAAGAAGGGTAAGGGAGCTGGCTAGGGCCCAACATACCCAGCAGCAGGTCCCTGCATTCCCTGTAACACCACATCCCTAGACTGCAGTGGAAGCATGCACTGGTGTGGGTAATAAGCTAGGCTTCCCAGCAATCCCTGAGACAAGACTCTGCTAGGAGACCTAGAGACATAACAAAGCTGTCAGAGCATTTATTAGATGCTTCTCTATAATCTTGGTGAGCCCTAGGAGCCATTCAAACAAGCCTTCAGGGTCCCCAGACAACCCTCTGTCCAAGCCAGGCTGCCTCCCATCTCCAGAAGGCATATTTGCATTTCTTCTACTTTGATTTATTCCCCCCTCATATCCTTCTCTTTCTCTCCTCTGGGAATGTAAAAATCTAAAGGCTGGTGACTGAGAAGAGGGGGAAATCTCAGGCTGCTATTCAGTCCTCTCACTGTGCCGGTCTTTCTTGGGTTTCTTCTCAGGTATTTTCAAAAAGTATTTTCAGAAGTCACTCAAAAACACACAAAGTGGGTGGGGGAGCTCTTGTCTCCCGCTCCCTGCAGGGAGATGTTCATCAATCTGCCAGACTTGTTAACTCAGGAGCTGGGGATTTGCCAGTGAATTCAAGGGAGAATGCTCCTTCTCATAGTGGAGATGTCAAGATCAGCATGTAAAAAAGAAGGTGCTACATGGAATAAAACACGTTGGTTTCACTCCTGATGTCCTTCCCTACAGTGATGTTGACAGAGGATTAGCAAGCCCAGTTTTCAGCTTCACAGTTGTATGGAAACACGGTCAAACACCTCTACTTACAGATCCGTCACCAGTCCTTTTCCACTATCCTCATGGTGCAAATACACCTGTCTCTGTCCACAGTTCTGAGGCCTGAGCTGTGACCACTTCTTTCAGGTCTGGGCACCTGATAACACAGCTGGTCAGGCTCTCCCATTGCCCTGCTAATGCCCATCCATTGACACCATGATGCCCCACAGGCCAATATGCTTCTGCCCTCCTCACTGCCTCAGTGTCTCCACCCACTTTTCTCCTCCAGCACTGCTGCTCTTCCAGCTCAGCTTCTCTTCCTGTGCTCTGCATTCTGGTTCTGGTGCCCTCTTAAGACCACAATGGTCTGAGGCCATGGTGTTTCTCCACTCTGAGAATGGTTAATGAGGCCCTGCTATGCTGTTGCTCTCTTACCCACCTGCCCCATACAGGCAAGATTTTGCCACTGTGTCTCCCCTGCAGTTCTTGAGCCTCCTTCTATCTGGGGAAATGTTAAACAGCTCCTCTTTGAGTAACACAGGAATTGCCACAGCTTGGTCTCACCTTCCTGTTTCTAACCCATGCCAAGCTTTTCTGTGATCTCCTTCTCGTCAGTCTCTCTGCCATGGGATTTTGCTCTACCCCTCAGGAGTGTGTTTCTAGCTTGTTTGTTTCTAGTTTGTTTTTATTCTGTTCTGTGTTGTATCCTGAACACCTTGAGCTGTTGCAGGCCTCAGCACAGAGGCCTTTAATTTCAGTAATAGCACTCAGGGACATGGCTTAATGGTGGACTTGGCAGTGTTAGGTTTATGGTTGGACTCAATGACTCTAAAAGGTCTTTTCCAATCTAGATGGTTCTATGATCAGCCAACCTCACTCCTCTTGCAGAACCACAAGCAAAAGCTGCTTTACCAGTCACTGCTTCAAGCCATCCTGAAAACCTGGTGTGGAGGGTTTATGGATGGCTCATACCCGCTGAGTATGAGGCACCCAGAACCTGTGGCTGTTTTGCTTTGCGTCAACCTTCTGATCTTTCTTCATCTCATTTCTCCTTCAGGCCCAAAGATGCATTTCGAGCCATTAAGAAGAGAATTGTAGGGAATAAGAACTTCCATGAAGTTATGCTGGCTTTGACGGTGAGTGGTCAGGGCTCTTTCTCTGCCCTGTGATACTCTGCTGCAAAGCTGAGTGCTGAACACAAGTTTTAGCACACATGCTGAACAGACACATGTACCTACAGCCAACAAGGCTAACACATGAGGGCAGAGAAGGCTACAGCTGATGCTTTATTGCCTTTGAAGGTCCTGGAGACCTGCGTCAAGAACTGCGGCCATCGCTTCCATGTCCTTGTGTCCAGCCAGGACTTTGTAGAAGGTGTCCTGGTGAGAACAATCCTGCCAAAGAACAATCCACCTGCCATAGTGCATGACAAGGTGCTGACCCTCATTCAGGTGAGCCAAGAAGTGTGAGCATCTGCACCAGTGCAGAGAGTGTGTGTCTTTAGGTGTTTTTACAGAAGGCTGTTGTATGTGGTGATGGGCTGTACTGTCTCCTTCTCCCCAGTCCTGGGCAGATGCCTTCCGCAGCTCTCCAGACTTGACTGGTGTCGTTGCTGTCTATGAAGACCTGAGACGGAAGGGTTTGGAGTTCCCCATGACTGATCTGGACATGCTGTCACCTATCCACACACCACAGAGGGTATGGGAGCATTGCTGAAGAGAAGAATGTTGGGCAGCTGCCATTCTGGAGCAATGAGGGGATTTCAGGAACTCTGTCTTGAAATTAGAGGGTTTTTGGGTTGTGAGACGCTCCAGGACAGCCAAGAGCTGTTGGAACCAGATGGGGAGCTGCCATCAATATTTCTCCTCTAGTTGCACTGCCCTGTCAAGTGTGTGTGTCTAACATCTCCTTCTCTCTGTCACTTTCCTCATCTTTGTCTGTAGACTGTGTACAGTTCCAACTCTCAGTCTGGACAGAACTCACCTGCAGGCAACTCCCCTCAGCAGATGGAGTCCATCCTCCACCCTGTCACCCTGCCCCCGGGGAGAGGCACATCCAGTGATGCGCCCATCACACCCACACCAGAGCAGGTGAGTTGGACACAAGTCCCAGGATGTTGCTGACTTTTCCTGTGCTTGAAGCTATTTCACAAACACAAGTTCTGGGACTGCAGTACTGGTTCTGCCCCAGCCTCTGTCTTCAAGGAGCTGTTCTTCTAAAGCACAGTCCTTCAAGAGCTCCCCAGAGCTCCATTGTGGTCACAGTGATGAACTGGGATACTGCAGCCATGATGTTTAGGGTTATGTTTTTCTTAGGGTTATGTTTCCCTAAGACGGGGCTGCTTGCAGGTAGAGGGAAGTGGGGTGCTGTGATGCCTCCTTATCATCTTTGTTTATCTTGCCTCACTGCTTACTTTATATGAATCAACCCTGTCTGGCTATGTGGTTTCCAAAGGCTAGGGCTCCCTCACTTATTTTCCCATCCTCTTTTCTCCTTCCTGACCCTGACTTCATATGACACCATGTTCAGCACCAAATCCCTAGCTGTTAGTATTTTGTATGCCCTTGCAGAGCAGAGGGTAGAAACTGTTCTAAAAAGGCTCATTATCAGCTTGTAAACCAGAGGACTAAAGCTTCAACTACACATTAGCTGAGGCTCTCCTGTTGAATGGGGATTGATTGTTTTCCCCTCTCTTACACCATTTTGGAAATTAAACAATTTAAATGGCTACCACATGGGACCTGTTAGCTGAGGAGAGATTTGAATCATTGCAGCAGCCTGTGCTGGCTATTAAAAATCAAGGCTAGACTAGCCAAGATCCCAGGTGAGGGCCTGGCATCTGCTACCAGCAAATGAATTTGATGGTAAGTAATGGAGGGGTTTCCTGCTGGGAGCTCCTGAGAGTTACAATGAGTGGTGACAAATGAACTCCCCAGTGGCTGTTCCCTCCAGCTCTGTGAAGAGGCATGCACACGTGGTGCCATTCCCTGCTATTCAGAGCTACCTCAGCTATGTCCCCAGCCTCCCCTGGCAGAGCTGTCACTTCACTTCGCTTTTTCAGATCGGGAAGCTGCGCAGTGAGCTGGAAGTGGTGAATGGGAACACAAAGGTGATGTCGGAGATGTTGACTGAGCTGGTGCCATCCCAGGCCGAGCCTTCTGACCTGGAGCTGCTGCAAGTAAGGAACACTGGGCCATGTGGAGAGCTGGCACATGCAGCACAATTTAGCAATGACTTGATGGACTGAGGCCCGATGCAAGCCAGGTGTGGGGAATGACTGGACAGTTTAGTGTGAGGCTTATCAGGGAGTGAAGGGATAAGGGAGACACAAGGAAGGTAGAGTTTCAGTGGTGGATGAAAATTACATTACTGAGGCTGGAATTATCTCACAACGGAACTTGTTCCCAAGGGCCTTTCTTTCTGGGTGATGTGTTACACAAAAAGCATACAATAATTCCATGTAAAGCTCAGACTCAATTTACCTCTCACACCAGTGTTTGTTGCCCATCAACAGTTCCTGATAGCCCAGTAGCCTCTGGAATCTGTGTTCCAGTCAGACTTCCCAATTTGAGTGCTCAGCCATAGCATGATCTTTGTGGGTGGTGACTTGCTCTGCTTTGAACAGGAGCTGAATCGGACATGCAGAGCCATGCAGCAGCGAGTCCTGGAGCTGATTCCCCGTGTCCTCCATGAGCAACTCACCGAGGAGCTGCTCCTCATCAATGACAACCTCAATAACGTGTTTCTGCGCCATGAAAGGTACCTCTCTCCTCCCCTCTCTTCCCTGCTCTCCCACAAGACTTGAGTGCCCTTGAAGGCTGCCTCTCCCACCCTTTTGATCTGCCCAAGAGTATAATACTCAAGATGTATCAGTCTGTATCATTCATCTTTGAGAACAAAGCCTGTTCTCATTTTTTGCTGACTAATTCCTGTCCCTTCAAAGCTGCTGTGTAAGTTCCTGATGGGGTATAAAGATGTCCCTGTGGCATAACCCAAAAGAAGGAGGCAACTGCATGGAAAGAGCTGGTTTTCTAGCTCTGAGGCAGATGGAGACAGAAAGAAATTGCTCAGATGGGATCAGCACTGCTTTTTTATTCTTCCATTTCAACAAACATATCTTTGCTAGTTCATCCCCAGATTAACTGTAAGGAGAGCTGTTGGTTATGAGTAACTGTGGAAGATCCTGAGAAGCTTTCTCACACCACCTCTCAGGAGACATCACCTCTATGGGTCTTGCTGGGGTACCTTCAGGGGAAATTGAGCCCTGAGCCGGAGTTCCCTTTTCCTAGTGGGTAGGAAAGGGCAGACTGTACCAAGTCTTATAAAAAAATCTCTTCGGCTGTGGGTGAATGAGCCCACACTACTGAAATGCATCCTGTCACCTTTCTTGCAGGTTCGAGCGACTTCGGACAGGACAGCCTTTTAAGGTAACTCGGAGCAACTGCCCCTCGGTGTAGCTTGGTTTGCATCCTGCAGGACCAGCAGTGCCCTGCTGACTTGGAGGGAGGTTCAGCCTGCCGCACTTAGAAATGGTGGGCTTTGCTGTCCCAGCCAAGCTGCACCTGAGCACCTAGTATGTGGGACACCCCATTTCCCACTGCAAACCTCTCCTGCCCTGCCCAAAGAGCAAGAGCAGAGCAGCAACAGTTATGGTTATTGAATTGTGAGATTGCAATTCCCATATGAGCCTACTCTGAGCACTACCCTGTCCTCTGAACCAGCATCCACCCTACTTACTGATATCCAGTAGAGTTGGGAGGCTGGCTACCAAGGTATGTGTTGCCCTGGGACACTATTCCCAGCCAGTTCTCTGATCGCTGTCCCTCTTCTCCCTCTTCACAGCTGATATCTTTCAATGGGTACAGAAGGGCTTTCCTCTCCAGTATCAATGAGCTAGGATTGTAGGGTCAGGGTATCCAAGCTTCAGAAACTCACCACCATCTTCTTTTTTCTTCTTCCAAAGGTGCCAAATGAGGCAGAGAACAGCTTGATTGACCTGGGACCAAATACTCCTTCAGCATTGAAACAGCCTGAAGTCACCAGCAACCTTTCCTCTCAGCTGGCTGGAATGAGTGTGTTGCCATGCGGTTTTCCCCCCTCAGTCTTTCTCCTGTGCTGCTTTGAAAATCCTTTCCCGCCCTTGAATCATCCCAAAATTATTTAGTCAGATTCCTAGGGTAGCCTTGAGAAATGCCATATGTTTTCAACTACTAATAAACTCATAAAGAAACTTGTATATGGCCAAAGGCACTCAAGCATATGTCTTGGCATCCTCACCTCACATTGTGCAGGAGGTGGCCATGACGTAAGAAGGACCTCAGCATTAGTCCTGCTGGCCTTCCAGGAGGATTGGGGATAAAATTGCTCCCTCTGCAATGCCTGGCAGCATTGCCTACTTGCCTCTTTTGCTGTGTGGTGTCAGGCTCACCACTGAGGTCTGGGAGAAGCAGAGCAGCTGAAGCTATGCTGCAAAGGCAGCCATGAGCATCTTGGGCCCAGGACCCAGAATTTGACGTGTTGTTTACTCAAAAAACCTGAGGGGTCCCGGGGGTTCTTCAAGACATACCAATAGTCTACATAGCACTGCCGGGATGCAGTTGCCGAAAAATAGCACCAGACTGTTTTTACAGACAAGCCAGCTGAGATATTTTTTAAGTCAAGTGTTTTTCAGATGATGCCTGAGTCATGAAAATCTACTCATCTGTCTCAAAGGTGCTTGCCCAGAAGCACAGGTTATTTTCTTCCAGAGGTTATGAAGCAATTCCCTCCAGAGTTGTCTAAGATGGTCAGGAATATCTAGCCTTCAGCATCAGTAAATTGATGCTGCTGCTTCTGTCTGAAACTGAGCCAAAAATATCTACTGAGTGGGCAAAGAAACAGCTTCTGTTACTTCACCCACGACTGCACACATGCACAGACTGTGCTGCATCTGAGGAGCAGGATGGAGGAGTAGGCCTAGAGTAGTTTAGCCTGTTCTGATGAGAGTTTTGCATCCAGCACTCTCCAAGCCCTCAGTCCTCCATTTACTGTTCTGTGGTGTCTGCTCACCCTGCTCTCTCTCCCACAGACCTGGGCTCAAGCAGTGTAAGTGCAGGGCTGCACTCCCTCGACACTTCTGGCAAGCTGGAAGAAGACTTTGACATGTTTGCCCTGACCCGTGGGAGCTCGCTGGCTGAGCAGCGTAAAGGGTGAGTGGAGCAGCTCACTCTGTCCTGTCCTGCCTTCTTGCAAAGGATGAGAGCTCAGGGAAAACGGGGCCACACCCTGACCAGCAGCAGTTCCTGGGAGACAGAAGGATGAAACAGAAATGCACTCTTCACACGCACAGTGTTTGTAGGATGAGTTCTGTGATCCCAGTCCTTTTTCCTGCTGCCATCATCTCCCCTTCATGGTGTCCTCTGGATATGGGGAGAAGGAATTGGTCTCCTGGATGTTCTGGGAGATTCAGTGTCTGGGGATGAAGGTGTGAAGTGGGACTGGCTCAGTTTTCTTGTCTGCCTCTGAACTCATGTGTCCTGACTGGGGTGATGTTGAATTTGGGAATTGCTGAGTACTGGTTCAGCCTAACAGAGTATTGAGATGGAGTGCAGGAAGAGTGCAGTCAGTTGTGGCTTTTAAGAGGGCACTGTTCTGTGCCTCAGCTTCCCTGTTGGCAAGTGGGAACAATGTTTCTTTCTCCATGGTGTGTTTGAGACCTCCAGGTGTAAAGCACTAAGAGCTGAGTCTCCAGAGTACTGGCTGAACTGAGGAGGCCGTCTCCACTGCAGAGTGGATTCCTGAATCCTTATTCCGGAGGAGTTAGCAAGAGCTGTGCTGACCAGATGCCCTGGGTTTACAGACTGTGGCTGATCTCACACTACTGTGCCTGGCACAGCCATTCACTGCTCTCCATAGAGTACCAAGCAGTAGAGCCCACGGGCACATCACTGCCTCCAGCCCTCCAAGGCCTGTGTTCCTGCACTCCTGCAGCCACTGGAGTGCCTTGTTCTGCAGCTGGCCAGTAGCAAGTTAAGGTCTCTTATACATGTCAAGTTAAGGTCACCTAATGATGTCTCCTTCCATTCCTCTGCTTCAGACTGCTTCTGGTAAATTTAGTGGGGAAACCCCTGGTCTACATGTGACTTCATGTGTTTTGTCCCTGGGTTTCCCCACCACTTTTACTGTGGGTTGTGCTGCCTGAGGACAGAGGCAGTCCAGCACAAAAACAGTTGTATCAACAGCACCCAATCTGGGGCTGAAACCAGAGCCACTGGTATGTGCTCAGTGCTGGAGTTCTGGACAGAGGTGGAATTGCATCCTCTCTGCTGTAGCGCAGTCCTTAACAGGCTGAGGCTTATGATCTCTGCACAAGTAACAAGACATCTTCTATTTATTCCTCACTGCCCTTCATCTGCCTGCACTTGCACTCCTGCCAGGTAACCTCTAGTGGCTCAGGCTTCACATTTCACTGAGAGCCTCTGCTCTCAGGGTCTCCCTCCACTTGAACAGATCCATTGCTCTACAGCTCTTGAACAGGACGTGCTGGCAGAGCCACTGGGGTTTGTTAGAGACCCCCCATGCTTCATGTGTGTCTCAGTGAGGCAGTGCTTAAGGCACTTCAAGCCTTTCCTGCCATTCTTCCTCATCAGTGGCATGATAGCAGCGCTGTACTTCATCCTGGATGCCATTGTCCACAGTGGCCCCTTCACTGATGAGCACTTCTTTGAGAAGTTTGAGCGGCGGTGGCCCAAGCCCCTGGCCCCCAACAAAAACAGCTCCTCTTGATGGTCTGCTGGATCTGTGGGAATGGGCCTGGAAGCAGCTGGAGAGGAAACTTGTGGAGAGTTTCTGTGAAAGGCTTCATCTTCCTAGCATGGATAGTTTTCCCCACTCTGCATGGATCAAACGGTGACGTGTGCCATTGTCATGTGCGGTAGCAGCCTAGAGGGGACACAGAATTGGGATGAGGGAAATTATGGGTGAGACATATCTGCATGTGGAAAGAGGTTGCTGTAATGGTGCATTTGGAGACCTGGAAGCAACACTAGGGTGTTCTGATCATCCAGTCTCACCTATGGCCAGCACAGGCCAGTGAACCTCTGCCACCATCACTTCTCGTGTAGTACGTTAAAGAGCTGGTTTTGAGCTGTTTGTGTGTGTGAAGATAGGTGAGTATGTAGGTGAGGGCCTGTTGCTCAGATCCTTTCTAAAATTTCTGTAATATTCTGGTCAGTCTGTGTTAGTTTTCTCTCTTTATAGTCTACCCCAAAGAAGGTGAGTGTTGTGGTTAATGCACCTAGCTCTGTAAGTCCGTGTCGTAGTTTTCATATAAGTCCTTCGTCCCTGTGCCAGGGCTGTCCTGTTGTATCCTACAATGTTCCATTGAGTAGATTAGTCTGTTTTGTGGTGGGCTACACCTTTAATAAGGGTTTGCATACCTTTCTAGAAGATCTTGGTAGCAGAATGACAAGGCATGAAAAGTTGTGCAGTCAGAAGTACTGA
Source organism: Peucedramus taeniatus (assembly GCA_013400575.1). Classification (NCBI taxonomy): domain Eukaryota; kingdom Metazoa; phylum Chordata; class Aves; order Passeriformes; family Fringillidae; genus Peucedramus; species Peucedramus taeniatus. Next base: position 27,932 of record WBNO01028035.1, read on the forward strand.
GCCTGTGTTTAGGAGTTCCTGCTCTTCACTCTCAGATATCTCATTAGCCTGTTGTCTCTCTTTCTGCTTCCAGGGTAAAGTATGAAGACCCCCAAGCCACCAAAGGCCTTGCTGGTGCCCTGGATGCCCGGCAGCAGAACACGGGAGCGGTAAGTGGCCACAGCTTTTACTGCATCACCAGGAATGGGAGTAATCTCCTGGCTCACCAAGGCAGTAAGGGTGCTGTCTGTTTGGAAAAAGTCAGGTGATGATAACTCCCAGTCTCCACAAACCTGCATTTCCTAGCTGGGCTGCATACCTCATTCTTTAAAGCCCTCAGGTGAGGAGCTGTGAAAAGTCTGGGGTTGCTTCAGGCAGTTGAAGGATGTCCCTCCCCAGGGAAGTTTCCACCTGGAAATGTATATTTTATTCCTCTTCAGCAAATTTCCAAGTCCAGTCACCTTCTCTCTGCAATCAGAGAAGTAGGCCACCAGTATTAGTATATTCTTTCTCTCACCTTAACCCCACTGCCTCCCCTCTCCCTCACACTGCAATGCAGATGACTCTCTGTCATTCAGAGGGAGTCTGGTGCCTCTAGTGATGGAGCCCAGCTGACAAAGTGGATGATGCATCAAGAAATGGTGAGATCTGAGGTTGTGGGGTGCCAGCAGGGAGGGAGGAGACTGGGGCTGCTGAAACAGAGGCATCACTGGCACAGCCTGTGAGGATGCACAGCAGACATCAGCAGATACTGCTAACTGAAATGGAGCAACCCTGGGCTGGGTCAGTAGTGGAGACTAGGCTTGGGAAGGAAGCAGTCAGTGTGTCAGTCCTTCCTCAAGTAAACATATGTGTGGGAAAAAATCCTAGGAGTTCTGAGGCCAAGAGAGCATGTGCCACTCTGAGCTAGAGGATGGCCTGTTTTGGAGTGGGTGTCTGAAGCAGAGGCAATAGCTGGTGGCATCATGAGGGTGTCTGCTGCCATTCATTCTCCTTGCAGTCTCTCCTTAGTATGAGGTGCCTCGTTTGAAGGAAAACACATTCTGACTTTAACCCTGTTGAAGGCCTCCTCCTGTAGCTAGTGATTGAGCTTTCAGGCAGTTGAATTTGGTCTTTTGGCAGCAGAAATTCCTGCAATTACATTCTCTCAGGCACACAAAGGCTTTGACAGCTCCTGCGTCTGACAGCCTGTTATCCTGTCTTCCTGTAATGGGCACAGCCCAGACTGATGTCTGTTCTAGGAAGTTTCCCCACATGCTGTACAGTTGGCTTGAATGCACTTCTACTCCAAAGAGATTCTCTCTGGGCAGGCAAAGCCACTTTGCTTTGAAACTTCCCTAATCTCACACATTTTCTTCCGTTCCCATTCATCCATCTGCCATCTGTGATAACTATTACAGGGTGCTTGCTCCCTGGTTTGAGGAAATCTGCCTGTCTTTGGTATGAAGGTGTTGCTCTTTTTCTTGGTCTTAGTGTTTTCCTGAGGGCAAGGGAGCTAGATATATTAGAAAACTAATAAATAAGTTCCCACAACTGCTCTCTCATTCTTCTGCTTGAGGAGCCTCTAGCAAGGGCTGCTTCTTGCTCAGATTTGGTCAGGAGCTCATGACTGGAGAAAAGGATCTGGGGTTTTGAATCAGACTTTGTTTCTTTTGAGGTTACCTCTGTCCACTAGGAATATGTATCTTTGCTGTTTAAATTGACCAGGGCCATGAATTCTTCTGAGCTAGCCTCATCCCTGAGTAAAGTTTAATTGTAGATGACTTCCTCTTTGATGGGTCTGTTTCAGTAGTTTAGTGTGATATCAGATCCTGCTGTGCTCCATGATCATACCAGGGAATCAGTTCTTGGCAAGTGTCTTTCTCCCTTACTGTGCTGTCAGACCTGGCACCTCCAATATCTTCAGCATTGCAGACTTTGACATCAGACTGTCACTGGTTTGTAGAGGGAGAAGGTGTATGGAAATGCACGTCACTTGTTCTCTGGCTGCCTTCACAAGCAGCCAACTTTCGGTTACCAAAAAGCAAAGTCTGGTCCGGTCCTAGTATCCAAAAGCCAACCACAAAACCACAGATGCTTTTAATGGCATGTATCCCGGAAATTGCGTGTCTGGGCATGGACGGGACAGAGGAGGCAGGTAAGCAATGGCACTGGTAGCTGGGAGAGCTTTGCTGTAGCACTGGCTGGGTTTGGATGGGCCTGAGCTGACTGAACAGTGGAGCGAGAGGCTGAGCTCCTGAGCTGGGCTTTCTTTTTGCATAATGGATTTACTGGAATATCCTCTATTTTCTTGGCCTCATCGCCCTTTTTTTTCTGTCCCAGGTACCAGTTCCTCAGGCCAATTTCATGGAAGACATAGAAAAGTGGCTCTCCACTGACGTGGTAAGTGAAGGGCTGCCTTCTTGGAGCCAGCAGTCCTGCTGGAGTTGTCTGTGGGGCTGGACTTCAGGCAGTGTGTATTCAGCTGGTACTGCTGAATGTGTGGCACAGACTGCTGGGAGGGACCAGGGAAGGAAAAGCCAGGGACACAGGCTTTGGGATACCACAACAGTATCATCAGCCTTCTGGGAGCCATAGCTAATGAACTGAGGCTCAGGGCCCCTCCAACATGTCTGTACTGTGGAAGGGGGGGAACACTGTCTTGTCTCTCCATGTGCGAAGGATCACATCTGTGAGATGCCTTTACCTACCTTCCTTTTAACCATGCCCTTCTCTTTCTTTGCTAGGGAGAATCAGAGGATCCAAAAGGTGTCACCAGTGAAGGTGAGATGTGCCAGCCAACCATTGTCTTTAACTGTTCCTGGCAGCACCTTGGCTCTTCCACAAACATCCCTCTTTGCTAATGCTCTGCTCTTCTCTTGCCCTCAGAGTTTGACAAATTTCTGGAAGAGCGAGCAAAAGTTGCCGACCGCCTCCCCACTTTGTCCAACTCCTCAACAGGGACGTCTCTGTCCCCTCCTGCAGACACCCATCATCAGAAGCAAGCAAAGGAAGATGATGCTATGTTTGCCTTGTGAATGCTATGGACTGGTGTGCTGTGGAGCAAGAGGCTGTGTGTGCTGTTTTGCTTGCCTCCAGCCAGGGGCCAGCAGAGGAAGGACTCTGTCCCCTTCCTCCATTCTCTTCCTGTTTTACCTTTGAGTTGTTTTTATTTTTAAGCTGCTTTCAGACTTCAGATGATCTTCGTTGTGTTTAGGGATATTATACAATAGACTTGTAAAGGGGGTTTTCAAAGCTGCTAGAGAATGTGGGAGTTCAGTGGGCTTTGCTTTTTATGGTACAGTGTGGGCAAAGCGGAAGAAGCTCCGGAAGAAGCTCCCCCATCCTACTCTCCAGTGAGGTAGTTAGAGATCTTGCCCAAGAAACAAGAGAGGCTGCAGTCTGCTGCTGAAATCATTCCTGCCTGCCTCTTTCCTCACCCCTCCCCTAGAATGTATCTCCAGCCCTCTGCCTGCCAGTGTTAGACTGGAAAGCACGGGGATATGAAGCATTACTGGTGGCTGAGGAGGAACACTAATGGTAGACGGACCCTGTTGCTCTAATCTCTCTTGCACAAGTACCTGTGGTATGCAACACCTTCCCACTCACAACCCCTTCTCTTCCTCTTCCTCACCTCCCTTTCCCCATCAGTTTATCCATAATCCTACCCACAGCCCAGATGTTTCAATTGCACGACAGCCAGTCGTCCAAGCCCTTGGCAGCGCACAGGGCTGCAAGCGGAACCCCAAGCTAAAGGGGCTCTCTCCCATGGGGTAGGATGTACCTTCAGCAAACTATTTGCAGTTAATTTAATTCTCCATTATCCTATTTTTCTCCCGGTGTGATCCTACCTCCCTCTCTCACTTCCACTGATGCCTTCCACCACATCATGCCATGGTGTGGGGAGTCTCTCTGAGCCAGGCCAATGCTACAGACTCCCTTGGGCTGGCTGTGTGTGCCGGGGTCACAGAGCTGCATCCCGCTAAAGCAGGAGGCCCTTCCATCAGCACTGTTACACCAGTGGGAACGTGCTGTTGCTGCAGAAGCTTGTTCATCTGGTGAGCACAGAGGGGAAGTAAGACATCAGTCATTTCATGCCAGTAGAACAGCCCTGCAGCAGCCAAAAGCTTCTCTGCACAGGGGGAGAAAAACCCTTCAGAGCAAACCACACACACTGCCCACTTGTAAATGAAAGCCAGGGAGGAGGGTGCCAAGCTCAGGGCTCCTGCTCGTGGGATTTCTTGTTGAGAATGGGAGAGTTGTCTTTTTTTACTGCACATTAAAGGAGCAAAGACTTGAGCCTCCCTTGAATATATGGTGTGTACTGTTAGTGCTGGTGTGGGGAGGGGAGGATGCTGTGGGGAGAAGAGGGATGAAACCATGCAGCCACATTTGCTTTCCATGAAAAGGCAAGGGCACTGGTGCTGAGAGGAGAACAGCATGGGGGCTGAGGGTGCTGGGAGTCAAGGCAGGTGTTCCCTGCTTTTTACTACAGTCTGTGGGGAGGTGATTACAGGCCATCTCAAAATACCAAGAGGGTGAGCTACCTCCTCTCCTTTTCCTCCCTGCCTTGTGACCAGATCTGAATACCCACCTTGCAGCCCATAAGCCACTTATAAAGACATGCAAGAAATACAGTTGCTACTTAAGGGCCTTCTGGTATCCACAGGATATCCTCAGTTGTCCCTATACCATCTTTCCAGTGTCCGGTTGAGTGGGAGCTTTGGGAAGGATTCTTAAAAGGAGGCTGAGTGGATTTGAAAATGTCGTCTGAAGAAAAGCAAAAGGGCCAAGTGGCTGAGCTTCCCCTGCTGGAGCACATGCAGGAGAGGAAGCAAGAGCAGGGTCATGATGGAACACAGGCTTGTTTTGTAACTGTGGGGCCAGAAGGGCCTCCAGAACAAGCAAGGCCAAGCTCTCTGGCCAGTTCCTGGCCTCGAGCTGCCTGCCTTAGCTGGGAAGGAAGGGCTTCTGGTGCCCCATCAGAGTTTGTGAAGGGTACCAGCCTGTTCACTCTGGTGATGCTTTAACACTGGTTCATGCCTCAGCTGGCATTTAAAGTTCTCAGTGCCTCCAGCTCCCTCAGAGCACTGCCTGCAAATTCCGCAAAAGGAGAAACAAAGGCAACCCTGAATGAATATCCTGAGTATGGGGAGTTCAAACTCCTTACTGCCTCTGGGATGCCCTGAGCCCACCTCAGGATAAAGACCCCATCTTCACCCTCACCTTGTTTTTAATTCCCCAAATAGCCAGCACAGAACCTGGCAAAGGCAAGAGGGAGCTGTCCCCAAGGAAGACTTGTGTGCAGCAGAAATGGGTTGCTGCTATTTTTGTCAAGGGGCAAACGGAAAGCATTTTTGGTGTCTGCCAAGTGAGGTCAGTTTGAATCGATGGCCGACAGGTGAAAATTCAGAGTGCTGCTTATGGCTCTCAGGGTGAGCCTGTCTCCTCTCGACCGTGCAGCCAGCCATGGTGCTCAGTGCTCTTCACTGAGATTTATCCAACAGTGACAAGGTATTTTTCAAGTAACTGAAAATATGAAAAATGGGGATGAAGGCATGGAAAGAGTCCAAATTAGTACTGCCGTACTTGTTATAGATTGAATAATTTTGCAAGGTTTCTTTTGAGTAGGAACTTGGGAAAAAAAATCCCTGCTAGTTCTGCAAGGGATCATTTTAATTAGAGGCTGGGCACTTCACATTGGCAAAAACTACTTCATGACTGCAAAAAAGAAAAAAAAAATGACAGCATTGTAAGGAATTCTTTTAAATGCCTTTCCCTTTTTAAGTTTTCTGATATTGTTTTAGAAAGAACAACGCTGCCTGCTCGCCCTGACCACCAGATGGCTGTGGTCCCTCGCACACCCAGCCCGAGCTTCCCGATTGCAGAGCACAGCCCCTCCCTTGGCAGTGACCTGCTTAGAAGGCTCTGCCACCTCCGGGGACAGAAACAAACAAAGTTTTTCCATAATCTAGTATTATGCTGCAACCATGAACCCTGTGCAGCCCCGCACAGGGACCACTCTAGAACATGCATTCATCCACACGTTGTGACTGCACAGAGAACGGGAAGGGGTGTTTGTGCTCTGCCTAAGCATCCATTAATAACCACACTGGGAACAGGATCCTGACCTGCACAGATATTTTGCATGACCCAGAACAGCTGTTGCTATGCCAGATGAAGAAAGACATAACTTCCTTGTACTGGGTCAGAGCTGCTGGACATCTCTAAAAACTAAATATACACTAAAAGTTAATGAGAATTTCCATGATGTTTGGGTAGCAGGATATTTGGCATGCCAGCATCACATTCATACCGGTAAAAAATTACATGTTTCTCTTTTACCAACCACTAACCTCCAAATAGTACATGAATTTTTTTAAGAGTGGTAACAAAAATATGTCCTGATTTCCCACAGCACTGTCTCACAAAGTCAGCACAGAAGTGTCCCAAGCCAGTACACCGGGAAGGCTGTTCTCCATTCCACAGGACTTTCATGTTGCTTTGCCATGTCAAAACTTCCTCAAAGCTTATTTTGAATAAAAAAATTCTCCCTCCCTTCACAAAATGAGAATAAAGCCACTTCCCCTTTCCTTTAGATTACTGTTGGTGCTGCTAAGGGTGGATGAAGGTGATATAAACAAATGAGAGGAAAAGTAGGTGCTCCAGTGCTAGGAGCAAGGAATAGAGATGGCCATTGACAGGATCAGTCCCCATGAGCACAAGTTTGCTGCAGTGCTTTCTCCAGCAGCGTTCCTGCAAAGCTGGGCATTGGCCCTTGCCAGGCAGTCTTGGATGGGGGGTGCAGGGGTATACTGTGCAACAGAGAGGTTGGGGGCTCAGCCCTGCCAAGGAAGCTCCTGGGGATTCTGCAGCAAGGATTTTCTTGGGGGAATCAGGAATCCCCTCGCAGCACAGAAAAGCTGCATGTGCCTGTATCCAGGCACATGTTTGTCCTGGCCAATCTCGGCAGAAAAGCATGGATCAGGCACGACGCAAATTTGACAGCAGGGTGAGGCAAGGACATGGCTTTCCTGAAGCTTTAGGGGAGTCTCTTTCACCAGCACAGAGTGGTAGGAAAATCTGTGTTTAGAAAGGTTGTTGTGAGGCACTTCAGTGGTATTTTTAGCTGCTTGACCAAAAAAAAAAATAAAAAAAAAAATAAAAGTGCTTAAGTGCCAGATCAGTCTCAGTGAGAGAGAGGTGCCAATTTCTCTGAGTTCTTTTGCAGTCTTAGTCCAAGAAGAAGGAAAAAACCACAAAAAGAAAATTTAAAAAGCCAAGGTGTGGGTGATCTGCCAGCAGTGCCCCGCTGCCCCTGGGCAGGGCCATATTTTGTGCTGGTATGCACCATGAACCACCAGCTCCAGCCGGGCAGTCAGGGGGTGGCTCACCCCACACCAGGCACCTTCAGTCTCAGCACTTGCCGAGTACCTTTGGTCCCTCTCGGCCTCTGCCAGACCACACCCGGCAATCGAACATTTCGAATCCCACGTCGGCTTGTTAATGATTATTTATCTTAAGAGCTGCCGCCGCCGCGCCCTAAGTCCTGCTGTGCCCAGCACTGTTCAGGGGAAGGGCTGAGCCCAAAGCTCTGATTCCTCGGTGTCTGGGGTGCTAGGGAAAGCATACCCCCCAAAAAAAAAGGGGGGGGGGGAGTGTTCTGGCTCTTTAGCTGTACCAGCTGCAGTCCGCAAGCTCCATCATGCACGGGACTCTCCAATGCCGAGCCCACTCTGCCCTAAACTAAGGTCTTTGAAGTAATATCTGCCCTTTCTAACCCTTCTTTGGCTTATTTCTCCCAGTCAGCATGTAGCTGTCACCCTCTCAAGACAGACAGCAGCTCGGTGCGGTAAATAAGGTCCTGCCTGCCTGCCCCGGAGCAATCTTTGGTAATGAGTGAAGGAGGGAGCACAGTGTATGCCATGGACATCCCAAGTGTGTCTTGAGTAAGTCTCTTAAATTTGGCACATCCTGAATGCCACTCTAAAATGGATTCATTCATACATTGTTCCCGGGTTGCTGTTTTCCACCCGCCCATCTGAAAGCCGGGTGCCCATCTGGCACCCTGGTGTTCCTATGCCTTGATTGTCCCGTATGGGGCAGAGACTGTCCCGGTCCCACAGCAGATGGACACAGCAATCCTCCGCGTCCCCAGGCCAGAGAGGGGTGCAGCTTTCCCAGCTTGGAACGCCAGCTTTTCCAAGCCTTCCTGTCTCACCCTTTGTGGCTCTGGGAAGGGGAGCTGCGATGGGAACATTTTGTGGCTGCGAGTGATGCCGCACCTTCCGCCGAGGCAGGAGCCCCAGAACCCGCAGCCGGCCCCCGCTAGTGCTGAGTCACCCTTTCCCCAGCGTGGCTGTCCTGCTGAGTAAGGGTCAGGCCGGGCCGCGGCGACTGCTGAGCAAAGGCTGCGCGAGGGGCGCTCTGCTGAGTCACGGCGAGCGGGCTCCACGTGCGGCTGGGAATGGCAGGTTTCAGCAGCGCTGGGAACGCAGCTGCTGCTCCTGGCCCCGGTCCCACTGCTCCGGACAAGTGGAGAAATCTCCAGAAACAGCCCCTTCCTGCGGCCCTGCACTTCTCCTGTACTATGGACCAGGGAACCACGCAGAGGTGATCTGAAAACCTTGCAGGGAGGAGGGACTTGGGTCTCACTTTCTGTGCAAAACTTGGCTTCCCGTTCCTCCTTCTGAGAAAAGGGTGTGAGCAGTGTGGTACAAGGTCCTCTTTGTTGCATATATGTGATTTTCCAAATCCAAAGTTTCACGGTTTGTTCTGTCTCGCAGTCAGGGCACACTTTGTTTTCCACGGTTGTGGCACTGAAACAAAGGAGGCAGCAGCACTGACTGAAACATTTGCACAAATGGGATTTTTATTTGCTAACTCTGTCCCATTCCCTTTGGCTGACAAAGCAGCTCCTAGCTGGACACAGGATTGATTTCCGTGACCACCAAGACTCTAGGAAGCATGGTGGGCTCTATGCACCCTCTCCCAAAATTTCAGCCCAGTGTAACCTGCTGTGTGCTTAAGGTCACAGGCACATGCCTTGTAGGGCACTTGCTCTGTTCTCTCTCCTCCTCCCTGCTCTGTTTGCAGACAGTCCAGGCTCTGTCCTTGCTCATATCTATGTGCTAGAGCACACACATACCCATACATCTGTGAAAATATGTTTTGTAATCTGCATTTCCTATTTTTGCCATGCTGGTCCATTTATCCTGGGAAATTTGCCTGTGTCTGTATCTCCCACCACACTGTTTTCCATGGTTCCTGTGGGAGGTGTTGCCTAGCACAGCCATGCCTGTCTATACAACCCTCCAAAGGTACGAGCAGTGCCAGCCCCATGGACAGCTGCAGAGCCTGAAATCCATAGGGATTTCCAGTGCATTGGACTCTTGACCTCCTTTTTTTCCATCTGTTTCTTTGATCTAGACTGGAATTTTTGGATGCTGAGAGAGTAGTGAGCACAGTCAGTTCTGCCAAGGAGGGGCTGGGAGAGGTAATCTCCCTTTGGTAAACACAAATTAACACACAAGATATCCCTGTACACACCAACACAGACTCCTTTCTCCAGCAAGTCATTTTAAGCAGTTACTGTAACTCCTTTTCCCCCTACCATTACACAGCAAATCCTGGTCACTGAGTCAGCTTTCCGAGTGCAAACCAGGCAGCTGCGTTTTGTTGTGTCACGGCTTGAGAGAGCCCATTAGCCCCCCTGAGCTGGCTAAGGCCGGTTTTCCCCTCTGAAGCCGAGCTGAGCTGAGTTTCCTGCCAGAGCCCAGCGTGAAACAGCGCTACCCACAAGGGACTCGGGAGAGCTGACTCTGCATCCCGTGACTGCCTGTGTAACTACACATTTCTGGCCATAAATCTACTCGCAAAATAGGCTGTTAATGTACAAAGAGGAGAAAATTCCCCACTTCCCCGTTCCACATGGAAACGCTGACCCCTCAATAACTTTCTGTTGTTTTTAACCATTCATCTCCCATCTCGTGGCTAAGCATTTTCTCAGAGGCTGGGATGTGCGGACAGGCTTTTAAGCCCAGCAGGAACTTTTACAAACATCTTGCCCGAGGCTGCTTTATTCATCTTTGCTAGAAATCCTCTGGGCAGTTCTGCTGGTGTCCTCATAGTGAGTAGCTCTGGCAGCACCCAGCCATAGCTCGCTGGAAGGGCAGGAGACAGCAGGGCTTCTAGCAGGCACAGAGAGACACAGCCCTGAGACTTTAGTGATATTCAAGCAGAATTTCCTACTGACCTGGATGTAGGCTGGCCTCTGATTTCCCACGGCTCACCATGTTCTGGGAGCCAGTTTGCTCCTTCCACTAAAAGCACTCACCTCCCTCCCCATTCATTGCTCTCAAATGCCGACTTCCAAAGTTCTCTTTGAAGAAGAGACAGTCCCTCACAAACCCCTGCTGGGACATTGGCTCGGTCCTTGTCACTGACCTCCCACCCATCAGCAGTAGCACAGCAGCAGCAATTCAAGCTGTTGCTGCAGAACACTGGAGGGGCCAGAAATGCTCCAGGCCAGCAACTGCAAAGATGATGACACCCACTTTCAGTTCTCCTTCCATCTTGCTGCAGGGCATTTGGGCCTATCCAGAGAGCTGGACTGAGTCTCACAGCTGCTCCATCCCAAGAAACCCAAATCAGGGAGAGATCAGACAGCATGAATCACTTATGGGGCACGGCTTGCTTACCTGCACCTTTGTAAATCTCCTGGCAGATGTGAGCTGCATCTCTTGTGAGCTGCCCAGGGGAAAGTAAAGCCCCAAGAGCCAGAGGAGGTACTGTTCCATGTCCTGGGGCAGTATGGTTACGAGCCCTGGAATGGTAGCAACATGACTAGAGAAACTCTCCTTCTTCCCCCCGGTCTCATTCAGACCTACCACAATCCTGGATTAAAGGGAAAAGGACTTTTGGATGTATCTTTTATAGGGCCTCCAAGCATGCAGCTTCCTGGAAGAAGGCAGGTGGGTAGGCTGGGGACAAAATCATTGGCTTGAAAGCACCCAAAAAGTCCTTGGGAAGAACTGGGTGCATTGCCAGGGCTGCAGGTGAAAGGAGGGACAGGGCTTGAGGATTAGATTTTTTTCATATTACTTCACAAAATGAATTATATACTCTCATAATATAATTCTTATTCTCATATAATTCCCATATATTTTCTACTTCCCTCCACTAGAACTAGAGGTTCAATTTGCACTCCAGCTTCCCCTGTCAAAATAGGACTCACTGAAAATGACAGAAAATGAGAGCTTTAAGGAGTTATGCCAGAGGAAAACATTCATTTTGGGGCCATTCCTGTGGCAAAAAGGTTTTTTTACCTCCTGAAAAAAAGTCCTGTTTTCAGGAAGGACTGGCCATGGGTCTTTCTGCTCCACACATGGACTCTGCACTCTCAAGGGATGTTTGGGGCTTTGTCACACTTGCTTTGAAGATTCAGACATCCTGATAAATTTATTTTCCCTTCCATAAAAGCAAGCAAGTTGTCTGCAGTGGCACGGGGGTAAGAATGGAACACGTCAGCTTTTGCAAGCGTGCACTGTTGCTTTAAAACACAAAAGCAAGACAGGAAAAGTCTGGCTGAGTCAGGATGGAAATGCTGAGTAATCCTTCCTGAACGCTGCATGCCAGATGTCTGCTGGAGTCAAAAAAAAGAACCATGAAAGCATACTTTTTCCAGAACAGCTTTTTAACTTACAGCCCCCAACCCTGCTGGGGCTGGTGTGGATGCAGTGACAGGGAGACAGGCGAGGTGCTGGCTTGGATGGCAGCATGCACAGAGAGGGTTGGCTGCAGAGGGACAGCAGATGCCACAGTCCTTCTCCTTCCACCCAGGCTCTGCCTCACCACCACCCCCGGCACCACTGTCCCAGGGAGTTTCTCACACCCACAGGAGCAGGGGAATGGTGGCTCTAAGTGCCCTGCTCTTTTGGGCTGAGCACAAATGTGTGCTTTTCCAAAGTACAGCCAGCCAGTGCATCACCTGTCCCTGCTAGCCCAGCTTCCAGCATAGCTACTGGTGGGAAAGAAGGGCCCAGCTTCATCTCTTGGCTGCTTCACTGACCACTTCATTAAAAAAAAAAACAAAACAAAACAAANTCCAAGAAAACCAGCAGAGCAACAGCAACAGCTACTGTCAGAGGCACCATGTCCAACTCTTTTCCCAAATCAGAGGAATTATTTGCCTTTGAAAGTCTCTGCAGACTTCCTCAGTTTCCCCCAAGTCTTGTATGCTCTTTTCAGCTACCCCAGCCTCCTGGGAATCTAGGAGATGGTGTGCTATTTTCCTAAATTGCCCTGCATGCTGCTTGGCGACAACAGGAGCCAGCTGTCAAACAAATCAGATGCCATTGTTCCCATGAGCAGGAGAGCATGGAATGGATTTGGCTGCACCATCTGTGCTGGCTCTGTGCAAAGTGACAGGGCTCGCTGCCCCGGGCCAGGGGCAAGGGGGAACTGCACAGGGACACGTCTGGCACCTGCAGCCAGAGCTGCTGCATGCCCGAGCACAGACGTGGGAGATGGGATGGTTATACCTGAGCTGGCTGAGGTGAGGGTGAAGGCTGGATTAGCAGGGTGCAAGGCACACAGACTGGGGTGTAGGGCAAGGAGGCTGCCCTCTGTGCCCCAGGCATTAGCTCTGTAAATCCACACTCCTCGTCCAACCCCACTGTCCCCAGGACCACGAGCATCTCTGGCAGTACCGGGACTCTGCCTGCCACACGCAAGGCACTGAAAGGGTTACAGAGCCAAGCACCCTCAGAAGAGAAGTTTCTGGACATCCTCTTGTTTTCGCTTAGTTATCAAGATGCATCTGGTGACTTCCTTCTGGTTCCTAGGGGCTGCGGGCCAGGGGAGGGTGACGGCCAGGCTGGGAAGTGCTGCAGTGTTGCAAGAAGTTTGTACCCGCACTGAGGTCAGCGGCTCGCTGCTCACGTGGCCTGGCAGTATAAAGCTGCATGTGGGAGTCGGGCTGCCCAGCTCAGAGCCTCACTGTCCTGGGAGCTGAGAGGAAGGAGGAAAGCACGAGCAGCAGCAGGGAAGCAGAGGAGTGAAACGACGTGGTGAAACATGGAAACTTCCCAGTCACACAGCTCCGAAAGGTGAGAGCGGGACGGGAGTGAGAGGGAAGCGTTTTGTCAGAGGAGTGTTGTGTTTCCCCTTAATTTTAGGAATGCTGCTCCTGTTCCTGCTCTGCAGGGAAAGGCATGCTGCTGCCTCCACCTCTGGATGGAGTCTGTCAGTCTTCCTTGCTCGGGACACTGTTTGGAGAGCTGCTGCTCTCTGGGTCCCATCCACATCTCTCGGGAATGCTCTGCTCCTTTTTCTGCCATCCCAGGCTCCCCCTTTTGTCCTAGAGAGCTAAGACCTGTTTTGTCAGAGGATTCAGCACTAATACCTGTTTCACTGTTCTTCCCCAGGATGTCCACAGACCTGTCAGAACTGTTGAAGGAAGCCACCAAGGAGGTGCACGAGCAGGCAGAGAACACACCGTTCATGAGGAATTTCCAAAAGGGGCAGGTGTCACTCCAGGAGTTTAAGGTACTTCACAGCAGCATTGCTTTGGATGGGATTTCCTCACCAGTTAGATCAGATGGGCTGAGAGGGGACTAAAGGGAGGAGGACGGGGCCAGTGCAGGTAAGGAGGATGAGGACATGATGTATCAGCATCTCCTATGAAAAACATGAAAAACATCAAACTTCTGCACCCTGAGGTCTTACTGGCTCCTCTTGCAGAAGGTGGGGAAGGACTGTGCATATCAGGACGGGCAGCCAAGCTGAAACAGGAGAAAAAGGACAAAGACGTTGATGGGACTAATGCTATTGCTTTTCTCTTTCTTCATAAATGCCTGCATGTTATTATTGCCAGTCATAGTTAATGGAGATAGAACTGTTCAGATACTTGAGCAGCTGAAATGCCCAAAAAAGGGAGAATTCTGTATTTACAACACTCTAGGCAGCTGCAGCTAGAAATAATGATGGGATGGTGAGAAAGTGAGGATGTGGGATCATTGCAGGCACTGAACTTCGCATTGTCACTTGAGTTATACCACAGCTGAGACCATGAACAATAACTCAAAACCAGACTGAGTTTGAGCAATCCGTGTCTGCTGCTAACAAGCAGGAGCCTGTTGCTTTTTTCAAGATAAAAGAGGAACATTTCCACATATTAGCCTAACCTGGCTAGATACAATTCCTGGGACCTGAGCCACATAACAAAGCCAAGAGCAAAACCAAAGCAAACACCGGGGCCAGAAATTCCTGAGAGGCTATAGGATGCGACACATGGATTTGCAAATAACAGCTACTGATCCAACCTGCAGCTTAATTACATTGCTGTTGAATTGTTCCTTGGCAAATAAATCCACAGAAGTAGGAAAGGGACTGCTTATTTCTGACAGGTGACATTCAGAATACTTAGCCAAGCATAAATTCAATCTCAGGTGCTGATTTCCTGCTGTTAGGAATAGGGTATTGGTTAGGCAGTGATCTTTGAGACAGGCAAGCATGTAAAAAGACCTTCAGGAATAAAACTTTGTTTCTTAGATGGTTTTTACATGCTGTCAGGCGAATGAGATGGGACATGGATTTTAAAAATTAACAAGTGTTTAAAAGCCATGTTTTCTCATTAAACCACTACCTGCCTCTAAAAACAATCAGTTGAGCTTAACAATTAACATTTTTGCTTAATTTGGAAGGCAATGTTCCCATATTTTGTTTCTTTTCTGGTAAACTGGGTAACAGGTTACTGTTTAAAAAACTTTTTTTTTTAACTCTGTTTTTGTTTACTCTCTTGGCAGCCCTATATATCTGGCCTGCTCCATGACTCCCCAGATGGTGGATATTTGTTTCCACAACCAATCACTGCCCCTGTGCTTATCAAAGTCCTATTTTCTGGCACAGTGGGGCAAGGTTGAAACAGGAACTCTCTCACTACAGAACTGACTGCTTTGTGAGAAAGTAAACAGTTTTCTCTCCTGTGAGCAGCATAATCCCCCCAATCCAAATCTGACTCACCTCTTCTGCAACACCTTCATCTTTTACCATTTGCTGCTCACAAGGGGTCCAAGGTTAAGGAAGGGGTGGTGTAGGTGTAACACGCTTGGGAAACAGAATGCCTGGGGGAGGAAAGAACACAGCTGTATTGTCTCAGATCACGTGGAAAAGCTGGCAGATAGAAGAAAGTATCGCATAAGCTGGGAAAAACAACAATAACAATGGTTTCAAAATAGAGGGGAGAACACAGCCTCACAGCACTCCTTCACAAAGGCATCTTTCAGAGGCTATGCTTCCAGATCCCTTTTATCTTGTCTACCTGGGGCAACCGAGGAGGCAACACCACTTGCATGCCTGAGTGAGCAGGGTGGTGGTGCCTCAGTTCCCAGGATGGTGGGATGCTGACAGGATGAATATGTTGAAAAATAACCAGGGTATGTCATCATCTCACAAGGCCCCACAAAGGGAAGCCACATTTTTGAGCATTCAAATTTGAACAATGTACCAGAAAGGATACCTTTGGGAATACCCTCTCTGTTGACTGAGGGAATGGGAAGAGACCAGGAATGCTTAAACAGGGCTCCAGTTTACATCACATCAAGCTGCCAGACTTTAACTTGGAGGCAAGACAGTGACTTTAAGAGCAAGTAAGACCAATACCTGCTGGAAAGGGCTCACCTGATTGCTGCCTCAAGCAGAAGTGAAGGGCTACACAGTGTCTCCCTGTACCTTGCACTGTTTTCCACATGGGAAATCTGCAACATCACAGATGTTCGTGACTCATAGTGGGTGTGCCCACGAGTACCTTTACTGTTAGTACAATTTGTCTCACAGACTTGAAAATGACAAACAGATGCACCTATAGCTCATCCTCTTTCTTCTCTTCCAGCTGGTTACAGCATCCTTGTACTTTGTCTACTCTGCTCTGGAGGAAGAGATTGAACGTAACAAGAACAACCCAGTTTATGCCCCTGTGTATTTTCCAGTGGAGCTGCACCGCAAAGCTGCCCTGGAGGAAGACCTGAAGTACTTCTATGGCAGAAACTGGAGGGAAGAGATCCCATGTCCTGAGGCTACTCAGAAATATGTCGAGAGGCTCCACTACATAGGAAAGAATGAGCCAGAGCTCCTGGTGGCCCATGCCTACACTCGGTATTTGGGAGACCTGTCTGGGGGGCAGGTGCTGAAGAAAATTGCCCAGAAGGCCCTCCAGCTGCCCAGCACTGGGGAAGGGCTGGCTTTCTTCACCTTTGATGGGGTCTCCAATGCCACCAAGTTCAAGCAGCTCTACCGCTCCCGCATGAATGCTCTCGAGATGGACCTTGCCACTAAGAAAAGAGTCATGGAGGAGGCCAAGAAAGCATTCCTGTTAAATATACAGGTGAGTAACAACCAGCCAGCCCTGCCAGCCCACATCCTCTCTCAAACAAGAAAATAGCTGCAGGGGAAATACAAGGCCAGTGCTTCCACTGGGGAGCTTATAAGAAGTTGTGAATCTGGGTGAGCTGGTTAGAGTTGGATGGCCATGCTTCTCCAGCCTGGGAGCTGAATAAAACAGTGGTCTCTGAAAAGCTCTTCTCCCTCCCCTAATGTCTGAATCCAGCCTCTTCCATGTGCCACTATTCAGATATGAATGAGGGTTAATACTGGGAATGGGGATTACCACATAGTATCTGTCCTGCCTCTGAGGTGAAGTTACACAGATCCGCTGTGCACTCTGACTAGGTGACAGGTACCTTGCTTTCCTTCCCATTAGAAGGTGAGCAATAGCCTTCTCCTTAACTGAAAGGTTCAGGGAGAACCTGTAAAGTGAATGAGGAGTTTGAAAGACATCCTCTTGATCTCACAGGCAACTTTTGTTCCATGCAAAATGTGCCAGGAGACTTAGACTAAAGCCTCGTGTCTTCCTCTAGTTCTTAAAGTGCCTGAGGAAGGGGCAAGTGGTCCAGTGAAAGAACAAGAGGAGGCCACATAATGAGACAGTGTTCCTTCTTCTCAGGTGTTCGAGGCACTGCAGGAGCTGGTGTCCAGGGGCCAGGAGAATGGTCACCCTGTGCAGCCAAAGGCAGAGCTGCTTCGCACGAGGAACGTCAACAAATCCCATGAGCACGGTAAGACACTTCCAAGGGCAGGTGCTTCACTGTGCTCCTTCCTTTCCTTCTCCTCCCCTCCTCTGTCCTTGTTTGTAAAAGCCATTGGGAAACAAGCATGAGGTGCTCGCCCCATCTGCTCTCCAGCCATCAGCAGGCAGTGCAAGGAGAGGCACTGCAGTGTGCAAAGCTTCTAGACATGGCAGAGCAAGGATGACACATGAGGGCTCTTCAGAAAGTGTGTCAGTGGCGAAGCTTTATAAAAAGAGACTCCGCTCTCCACCTCTAGGGCTTTAACAAATGTAAGGTTCATTCACCACAGGGAAAACTGACCTTGAGTTCACAGGAGCAAAGGCATCAATTTTGGGTGCTGCATATCAGCCATGGTGCTGTGATGCTGACAGAAGGTTCTTCTGGACACAGCCTGTCCCTTTGTCCTTTTGGACTGTATCCCTCTCTGATCATTTTCCTGCCTTCCAGAAGTTTTTGCTGAAAACACTCCAGAGAGTGTGCTGGGTTTACAGTGAGCACTGCTCTGGATGGTGGAATGTAATCAGGCTTGTACCTGAGTGAGGAGCGAGCTCAGATGTCTGCAGAGCAGAGTGGTTTCCATGAGGACATGCAATTCAAATAAAAAAACCCCTTATGGCCTATCCATTCTGAAATTAAAATGGAGATTTGTTTTCAGTTCATCCTGGATTGAATCACAGTTTTTCCATGGTAAAGATGAAAAGCAAACCTTGCCTTAAGCATCTTTGGATAATAAAGCTTAAAGCAGCTTCTGTGGGAAAGGCATTAAAAGTTCTCTGTGAAACTTTGCCATTCCTTGGATGAGGAATCCCATTCTGAAGTTGTACTGCAACAATTGTTTGGAGTGCTGAAGACTGTCCAAGGTCTTTAGATGCCTAACTAATTAAATCAGTGAGATGTAGGAGACAAAATGTCTTTTAAAATTCTAGCTTCAGTATTTGTCTGTGTTCTGCACACATCAGGGGTTTGATGGAGCTGGGTTGTGCATGTGTAAGCCTGTAAGGAAACAAAGGAAGAGGCTGGAAGTCACCTAGAGGCAGAGGGGCTGTGGGCCTTTGCGATTCCCAGGTCAAGTCTGCTGCTCCCTCTCTCCACTGGGAGAGCAGAATCTGCTGCTGCTGTTTCTCCCAGCTGCGCTCTGGGCTTTCTCCTTCTTCCCTGGACGACTCCAGCAGGGTGTGCTGTGGCACTGGGAAGAGCAAACACTGCACTTAGCAGCTTCTTGCCACAACCTCTTCTCACTTGTCTTTATTTGCTTTTTCTCCCTATTTGATCTAGATCCAGCAGCTGGGAAGGAAAGCGAGAGGACAAAGATGAGGAGCACAGACAGGACACCCAACACTTCCCTGGTGCGGTGGATCGTGGCGCTCAGCTTCCTCGCCATGACAGTCGCCGTGGGCTTGTTTGCCATGTGAGAAAGCAGGACCTTCACCTTCTCTTTGTGACTTCCCTCACCCTGAACTAATCCACCTTCCCCAGTCCTTGTGAGAGAAATTACCCCTGACTGGGTACTGTGATCTTGGTTCTGCCACTAATACTAGGAGACTTTTCTCCCCAGAAATCAAAGAGTGCTGTAAGGGGGTTCAGGCAGAGTTTCTCCTGTGCTTGGTGTGAGCTTTTCTCAGAGACTAACTTTCTCACCAAAAAACAAGGGTGCAAAAGGCTAAAAACAATGGCCAAGATTTGTCATTGCTTTACAGAGTGCCTACAAAAACCCTACAGGATCAGAAGCACAGCTTTGACTTCTTTCTTCCTCAGAAAGACGGAGCTCCTCGGAGCTCTGTTTGCTCTGTTTTTTATACTGCTAGATAATACTGTGATCACTTTCTCTGTGGTGCCACATGGCTCCCATGGGTTACAGACAGTTTTACAGGACACTAGTAGGTCTTTGGTACTTCTTTTTCCAATTATTTTTGGTCTTTGAAAAACAAAAGACAGTTGTTGAAGACACAGTGTCATTCTTGTCTGGTTGTATAATTTATACACATAATAAATTTCAATGTAAAGTTGTCAGGCCTGGTATTTCCTATTATTAAAGCCTTAACCGAGGAAAAAGGAGGTGTCTTTCTTCCTCCTGGTTTTATGTCTTTTGAAGCTGCTGCCTGCACAGACATGACAATAGACAGAAGTGGGAGCTATCATCAGAGCCAGACTCTGCTCCCACTCAGTGCTAACAATACCTTGTGATAAGCTGGGGCAGGTTCCTTCAGCTCCTACACACTGCTCTCTATTTCTAGAGACAGCATGAAATTCAGTGAGCGCGCAAAGTATTTCTGAGGGGTGGAAGTGGTACTTAAGAGCTGGTTACTATTCTGCCACAAACAAAAGGTGATGGGACCCTCAGCTGGTGGAAAGCAGGAAGCTCTCCCTGAACTGCCAGCGAAGGGCTGCAGTGCCAGGCTGCCTTTGCAGGAGCTTCAGCATGGATCAGAATTGCCAAGTGTGTTTGCACCACCCAAAAGTTAAAGGCATCCCAGGTTTTAGTGGAGGCAGCTGAATGGGAGGCATCAAGCACACAACCTCACCCCAGTGGCAAACCAACCCCTCACTCGCAGAACTCGGCACACTCATGGCATTGCTGAAGGCACTCCAAACACAGCACTGCTGGAGCAGCCCATGCACACAGCTTGCTTCCCTTGCCTTTTGCTGAGGCACATCTGGAGGGCTGGGTTTGTGTCCAGCCACAGGCCCTGCCTGCTCCAGGAGCTCTCCCAACACAGGAGAGGCTGCAGTTTGAGTATGGCACTGCAGGTACTGACAGAACTGCCCTGTTATCCCCTCAGAGTCTTCTTTCTACCAGAGAGCCTCTGTGATCAGCCTGTCTCCATGGTCTGCCTGTTCTGGCTGTGACCAAAGAAACATGTTCCTACTGATCTGTTTTAATGGCTAGCACTGAACTTGCTCAAAGAACAAGAATCAAGAAGGCAGGTCCTGTTGAGAATGAGCAGTGGGAAAACAGGACTGTTATCATTCTCAGGCTCTTTTCTACTCTGCATCCCTTCCCCAATCCCCTTTAATAATTCTCTCTTTGGATCCACCTGCCAGAAAGAATAGTTAATTCTTGAAAAAGATAGTCAGGTGTTTGAAGAGCAGGAATATGAGGCTTGATAGCTATTTAAATACAAGAACTTGTTAATTCAAAATTGAATTAAGTTCTACCTACTGAGTCCCTCTAAACCACCCCAACTAAACCATTTTGCTCATTCAAACATGCTCAGCAATCTAAGATCCCAAAGAGACAAAGAAATGACCATGAGCTCAGAAACACACTGCACCACACTCAGCCCCTCTCCACTGCTCAGAGAGCCTGACCACGACCTCAAAGATGGAAAATACGGGTTCTGACTGGCATCATGCCCTCCCTGCTCACGGCAGGAGAGAGATGGTGCTTTGGGTATCTCAGAGCCATTGCTGTCACACATTGGAGACTCCAGACTGAGCCCAAATTCCGCAGAAATGGAGACTTAGATTTTGTACTTCTCTACGATCTTTATGAATACATCTGGTTTCTCTGACACAACAACACCCTCTTTATTTCCCGCGGGCTGCAGCTGAACCCTCCCTTGCCACGCACTGCGCCTCCCAGCTTATTCTTCATTTAGGGCGCGCATTACCACGCTTTGAGTGCGCACCCAGCAACCTGCCAGCCTTCTCCCTAAATTCACAAATAGCCAGGAGGAAGGCATCCCGGAGGACTCGTGTCCTGAGGCCCTGAAGCAGTGGCGGGCCCAAGGAGCCTACAGCAGTCATTCGTTCACTTCATTCCCGCACCCCCCGCGCCCGCAATGGTACCACCCGCTCCCCCTCCGCGCCC
>WBNO01028035.1:48984-72240 GCA_013400575.1 Peucedramus taeniatus
TGCGTGGGGCGCGGTGCGGTGCGGGCCTCTCGGCGAGGGGCGGTCCCGCGGGGCATTGGGTGCGGGGCTGGCGCTGACCCAGCGCTCTCGCCCCGCAGCGCAGCAGCAGCCGCCATGTCCGGCTTCGACGAGCCCGGCATTTACTACAGCGACAGTTTTGGGGGAGACGTGCCCGTGGACGAGGGGCAGGTTCGGAAGTCGCAGCTGCAGAAGCGGTTCAAGGAGTTCCTGCGGCAGTACCGGGTGGGCACGGACCGGACGGGCTTCACTTTCAAATACAGGTGCTGCTGTGGCCCCTCTTCTCCTTCTGAGCCTTGCCCATCCGCACCTGAACATCCAGGCTGCTCTTAGCCTCCCTCCTGCACACCCCACAAACACAATAGCCACTTTGTCTCTTCTCGCTGGCCATAAAAAGCTCAGTATTAAGAGATGTTCCTATTTAACCTGATAGAAAAGCAGGGGTCTGGTGTTCTCACAAATTTTAGGTAGCCAGCCAGTGGAAAAGGTAGCAGTAGAGGGATCCACAGTACCAGGCTTGCACTTAGTTCTGCGATTCAAGGTCTGTCTTTGAAGTTGTAGTGCTTTCTGGTCTGGAGAATTGTCTCTGTCCATTAGATCAGTGCACCACTCTGCATGTGTGCCTTCCAAGTCCATGAAGTTCCTTTGGCCACTCTTTGCCTATGCAGTTTGGAAACACAGCGTTGAGAAAACATGGAGATAAATCATAATCAAGGGCTAGAACAGTCTTTCACCTCTAAATTTCATTAATCCTGGCATTTTTAAGGAAAATGTTGTCTGTTCTATTATTACTTCCTTTGTTTTAAACCACATCTTATGTATAGTAGTTATTATCCTACATAGGAATTTTCTCGTTTATCTGGTTGTGTAACTCCAGTAAATTACATTGCCACATTGCAAGCACTGGTCTTATGTCACCTTTCAAAGTGGGCTTGGGTGAAAGATTGCTCAGGTTCCCCTGCACTTCTCCTGGAACTTACCTAATTTTCTCTGCTTGCTTTCCAAACCAAGGACTCCCTGCCTTTTCTAATCCCTGCTTGTTCAAAGCCACTGTGGGTGACTGGTGCCTTCTGCCCTGCAAACCTTTGCCGCTTCCTGCCTTCCAGGGATGAGCTCAAACGGCACTACAACCTGGGGCAGTACTGGGTGGTGGTGGAGATGGAAGACTTGGCCAGTTTTGATGAAGATCTCACAGACTATCTGTACAAGCAACCAGCAGAGCACCTGCAGCTGGTAAGGATGGAGGTTGGCAACCTCACTGGCAACCTAGAACGTTGTCACGAGAATAGCTCTGATGTTCTATTGTAACAGACCCACTGATAGCCCATTGTTCCCTCTCTAGTTGGAAGAAGCAGCAAAAGAAGTCGCAGATGAGGTCACTCGTCCTCGTCCCTCAGGGGAGGAGACTCTCCAAGACATCCAAGTGATGCTGAGGTCGGATGCCAACGCAGCCAACATCCGCAGCCTGAAGGTGAGGTGAAGTGTGTGGGTGTGATTGCAGGGGTGCTTTTGGGACCTGGTCACATGGCTCAGGACACAAGTCACTCACTAATTTACAAGCAGTGTTACTCTGCAGCTTAAATCTAACTGCAAAGGGCTGTTGTTGCTGCAGGGACATTATTGCTGTTAGTGGTGTTATTATTGCTGTTAGTGGTGTTCTGCATAGAGCATTCTGTCCTTTGCTGTCATGCTTTGTAGTTTCCCATCCATTTTCCATTGTTGGCTTTCTCACCTTCCCTTCGCCTTTCCCTTTTCAGTCTGACCAGATGTCCCACCTCGTGAAGATCCCTGGGATTGTAATTGCAGCAACCCCTGTGAGAGCCAAAGCCACCAGAATCACCATCCAGTGCCGCAGCTGCCGCAACACCATCAGCAACATTGCGGTGCGCCCGGGCCTGGAGGGCTATGCTCTGCCCAGGAAATGCAACACGTAAGGACTGACAGGGGCATGCACCAGCAGGCTGGAGGGCGAGGAAAGACTGCATCCCCTCTTCCTGCACTGCTCTGCCTCCACCCTGTGCCAGTATGCAGTTCTGGATGGCAGGTTCCAGCTATCCCTCTGTGGTCATGCTGGTTGTGACCCTGCACAGTCAGTGCTGTGTGCAGTGTTGAGTGACTGTGTCCAAGGAGTTCTTTTTATTCATAGGGAGTTTCGGTTGTTGTACCTTAAGGTACATTCTTGCCTCCAGCTGTCCCATAATGCTGTGTAAGGTTGCTCCCCTCTTTTCCAAACAAACTCCTTGCTTCCACATTCCCACTCCTGAGGGGATGTTTTGTGTTACCTTCCTTAGGAATGCTTTTCTACTAGCCTTTTAATCCTGCTTTATAGCTCCTGGTGCCTCTGAGCACTGTGAGCATTAGACTGCCATTGTGCTGCAGCGTTCGAGGCAGCCAGTCCTGGTGGGTTGTGTTTTTGGGCTCATACCTGCCAGTATTTATTTTCTGCATCTGAACTCTAATGCAGCTTGAGAGGGGTTTGTGGTAGGGATCATTCCTGTACAGCACCTCGCTCCTGATCCCTGACTGCATGAGTGCATCTGCTCTCTAGTGTTGCCCTACCTGAAAGCCCTGCATGGAGTCAGGCATCAGTCGTGCCACTCTGAGACAGCAGCAGGACATGGAGCTGCTCTTTGTCTCAGAGAGCTTGTAATCTAGCTAGGCAGATATGGCTTGAGAGACTGGGAGGTGGATGTCAGCCTTGTCACATTGCTAATTGCTTTCTCACCAGAAACCACTTAACATTTGCTTCGTGCATGAGGTTGTAAAGAAGAATGCCCTGCCGTGTCACTGAGTGTGTGCTCCTACTTTCTGTGTAATTAATGAATTAGCTTCCCTGCTTATAGCTAGCAGGGGAGGGGTGGGAGGCAGGGAGAGTGCTCAGACAAGTGTCACCCTGCCTCTGGCTCGTTCTCATGTACACATTTGGCACTTGTGGAAGACAAGACAGAGGGCTTGCTGGCCTTTGGTCTGGGCCCGTGTATCTGCCCTTAGCTGCTGATGTGACACTTCCTGGAAGGGGCAGCTGCCCCTTGCTGTCACTGCTGTCCCCTCCACAGGTGCACTCCAAGGGGTGTCTCCTCAATGCTAACAGCCTTCCCTGATTGATCTCTCTGCACAGAGAACAAGCTGGCCGCCCAAGGTGCCCTCTGGACCCTTATTTTATCATGCCAGATAAGTGCAAGTGCGTGGATTTCCAGGTCCTGAAACTGCAGGAGTCCCCAGATGCCGTGCCACACGGGGAGATGCCCCGGCACCTGCAGCTCTACTGTGACAGGTACTGGCACAGCCTTCCCACCCTGCTCCTGCTGGCTGGTGCTGGTGCCATCATTTCCCACCACCATGCTCTGCTTTTCCCTGTCTCCTCTTAGGTATCTGTGTGACAAAGTTGTCCCAGGGAACAGAGTCACTATCATGGGGATCTACTCCATCAAGAAATCTGCTCAGAGCAAGAACAAAAGCCGTTACAATGTGGGGGTGGGCATCCGGAGCGCTTACATCCGCGTGGTGGGCATCCAGGTGGACATGGAGGGCTCAGGTGAGGGCTGCTTTTGGTGTGCATTTGGTCTGTGTTGTTAGCCTGGTGTTGAGAGACGCTCCCCAGCCTGTTCCTGAGCAAGGTGATCCCTCAACAAGAAGTGTTTGAAATCACAGCCTTCATTATTCTCTGCTGTTTATGGTACAGAAGATTCAAGCCATTCAAGGGCTCTGACTTGCCCTGGGCTCTCTATAATCATGTCCTGTAAGGCTTTTTCTCATATTAAATGAGGAGGTCTCAGCCTGAGGTGTTTTAGTCGCCTCCAGGGTGTTTAAGTGAGAATCTGTTAAGCCATCTCTGAGGATCCCACTGAATCCCATGGTTAAGATTGTATTTAAAACGTGGTCCTGACTGTAATTCTTCGTGTGGTTCCTGCAGAGCTGCTTTGCCCAAGATCCTTTTCTTACCAGCCTCTAAGGACACAGCCTGCCTTGCTGCGTTAGCAGATGCTTGCCCTCTCCACCCTTCCCACCTGGTGGCACTTGGCATGATTTTCAAGAGGGGATTTTGGTTGTAGTGCACGTGGTGGGAGTGATACAATTTCCTTTAAAACCTTAATTTGGTCACTGTTGCATCATTCCCCTCATCCCTCTACAGGACATAGCTTCAGTGGCTCAGTGACCCCTCAAGAAGAGGAGGAGCTTCGTCGCCTTGCTGCCATGCCCAACATCTACGAGACCATTGCCAAGAGCATCGCGCCCTCCATCTATGGCAGCACTGACATCAAGAAGGCCATCGCCTGCCTCTTATTTGGAGGCTCCCGGAAGAGGTGGGGAAGAGTCAGCCTTTGTTACCAAAATAAAGGTGCTTTGTTATCAAAATAAAGGCTCACTATCTCTCCTCCCTCTCTTCTTCCCAACCCCATCTCTCCAGGCTCCCGGATGGCCTGACCCGCAGAGGGGACATCAACTTGCTGATGCTGGGGGACCCTGGCACTGCCAAATCCCAACTGCTGAAGTTTGTTGAAAAATGTTCACCCATTGGGGTACGTGGCTTGAGGTGCCTACTTGTAGTGGACCCTTTTTCTCTCTTGTGCTCCTTGTCTAGCTCCAGAGGCTAGACCGTGGTCTTGGCAGACACCTGCCTGTGCATCCACAGGTAGACTTGCTGGCCGAGGCATGAACTGCCATTTCCAGTACTAGCCTAGAAGGGTTGGGGAATGAGGGAGGGAAAGGGAAGAAGGTCATGCCTTTTATTATGCTTTGAGCCAGGCTGTTTGCAGATGTCCAAAGATGTGACTGGTGCTGCTGTTTATTGTTGAGACTTTATCAGCAAGAGGGGCTGGCTGGTCAGGACAAATTAAGTTGACTGCATCTCAGGCACAGACCTCCAGCTTGAGCCCAGGCATAGAATTATGTTTTCAGCTGTGTTTTTTTGTAGTCTCTATTAAACTCAGCTTCTGACTGTATTGTTCCCTCTAGGGGCAAACAAAGCTAATGCAGCAGCCCACCAAACAATGAATCATTCCCTCTTCTGTACTTAATATCAGTGTTTGTGTCTGCATGCCCTCCGGTGTGTCACAGCTGCTTAGTCCAAGGCTTGGGATGAGGCAATAGCCCTCCTCGTTACCCAGCCCATCTGCTCTTTACATGTGCTGAGGGCTTTTCCTGGAGGTTCTTCCCCCAGGAGCTCTGGATTTTGCGGTGCCAGGGATGCTTTGTCTCTCAGTTGGAGCAATGGGCTCCTGAGTGCTGCTGCAGCTGATGTACTGTCCGTTTCCTTGTCCCACATGCCACTAGGTGTACACCTCAGGAAAAGGCAGCAGCGCTGCTGGCTTGACAGCCTCAGTGATCCGTGACCCTGTCTCCAGGAATTTCTTCATGGAGGGAGGAGCCATGGTGCTGGCAGATGGAGGAGTGGTGTGCATCGATGAGTTTGACAAGGTACCTGTGGGGCTGCCTGTGTGGGAGTGGGAAGGAGACCCTTGGGATGCCATCGTGTCCCAGCAGAGCCCAGAGCTGCAGGAGGAAGGGCAGCTCCTCTGAGACTCTCTCACTTGCTTTCAGAGAAGGTCAGGGGGATGGAGTTGCAAGGGAATTAAGATACATCCTGCCCTCTTGGGCAGAAGTCCTCACAGAGCTTTATGTTGGGGGTCACTTCAGTAAGTGTGTGGCAGAGGTCTGGCAGAGGTGACTGATGGTGACTTTTTCTCCTTGTCTGGTTTCTCTCACCTGGGATGCAAAGATGCGGGAGGATGACCGTGTGGCCATCCACGAAGCCATGGAGCAGCAGACCATCTCCATTGCCAAGGTGAGCTGTGGATTGATGCATGCTGCCCCGAGGTGGGAATCTGAGACCCCAGCAACCAGTGTCACACATCTTTTGCCAGAACTGGCCATTTTAGAGTCCAGGCAAGAGGTGTTGATGGTTGCTGGTGTCTCTGGTTTGATACCAGTCCACCCTGCCTGGAGGCAGCCTGAACTTCATGATTTCTCCTTGCTGGTGGCTGTCAGGCTGCACCTGCAAACCCATGCTTTGTACCAGAGCTGCCCAGGAGGACTCAGCCCTGTCTGCCCTGTGTTTGTGTCAGATCACAAACTTGGGGTGAGGTCTCCTCTGTCTCTGCCCTTGACAAGATGTTTTGAATGGAATTACTCAGTGCTTAAGTTTCAGCTGAAGCCAGTCCCCTTCCAGAAGGACTCATGAGTCTGGCCCCACCTTTACAGAGCAGTTGGCATAAGCCCTACTTAAGGGGCTTTATTGAAATGCAAGTGATTGACAATGAGTCCTTGAAAACGGCTTTCAGGCTTTCACTGAATAATGACCTGCTGTGACATGGAGGTGGTCTTGACACCATCCTTTTTTTTGCCTTCACCTACAGGCAGGAATCACAACCACACTCAATTCCCGCTGCTCGGTTCTAGCAGCTGCCAACTCCGTCTTTGGGCGCTGGGATGAGACCAAGGGCGAGGAGAACATTGATTTTATGCCCACCATCCTGTCCCGATTTGACATGATCTTCATTGTTAAGGATGAGCACAATGAGGAGCGAGACATGGTGCGTTGAGCTGCGCGGGTGCAGCTGGGACTCCTGGTGCCCCTTTCTTTGGGAGGAGGAGGAGGCAGGGGTGTTCCTGCTCTCTGACTGCCTTCTGCTTTCCCAGACACTGGCCAAGCACGTGATGGCTTTACACGTGAGTGCCCTGACGCAGACCCAGGCCGTGGAGGGCGAGATTGAGCTGAACAAGCTGAAGAAGCTCATCTCCTTCTGTCGGACGTGAGTGCCAGGCGTGTCTGTGTGGCAGCACCTGGGCTGTGGAGTGGGAGGCAGTGATGAGGCAAACCACCCAGCACTGTGGGTGACCTTTCTCTTAACTCCTGCCTTGAAAAAATGATGCAAGAGGAGCTCACGGTGGTGCTGCAGCACCCAAGGAAGGGAGGGGTGCCCAGGGGACCCTCCCTGGTGGCGCTGCCTCCAGCTCCTGTCCCCCCCTGCAGGAAATGTGGCCCTCGGCTGTCGGCAGGGGCGACGGAGAAGCTGAAGAACCGCTACATCCTGATGCGCAGCGGCACCCGCCAGCACGAGCAGGAGAGCGACCACCGCTCCAGCATCCCCATCACTGTCCGGTGAGCAGCACCCCCTCCTCGCCCCCCCAAACCTCTGGAATTGGGGCTGCATTACTGGGCTAATCCAGGAACGGGCTGTCGCAGTGCTGGGGTGTGAGGGTGAGGCCCTGAGCCCTGAAAGCACTGTGGGGAGAGACAGGAAGTGCCTGGAGTGGGATCGGTGGGGATGGCAGGAGTCAGGGAGAAGAAAGCACCCTTGTAGGTGCAGTAGAAAGCAGGGAATGTCTCTGGTGGCTGCAGGCAGCTGGAGGCCATCGTGCGCATTGCCGAGTCCTTGGCGAAGATGAGGCTTCAGCCCTTTGCCACCGAGACAGATGTTGAGGAGGCCTTGAGGCTCTTCCACGTGTCCACGCTCGATGCGGCCATGTCGGGCAACCTGTCAGGTGAGGAGGAGATATTCTGTGCTGGGGGTAGGAGAGACATGCTGGATCTGGCTGCTCAGGGCAGGGAGAGACGAGCTCCTCTCTCAGGATCTGGCTGTCAGGGGCTGGTGCTGGAGCTCCTTCCTGAGCAAAGACAAAGCATTGCTTTTGGCAGCAAGGGGTCATCGTGGCTGTGGGGCTGTGTGGGGAGGGCAAAGGCAAATGACACTGGTGGTCTTAGGGGAGGGCTGGTGTGGTCCCAAGGGCAGAGTCTGCTGCTGGACATGGTTCCCCAAACCTATTACCTAACCTACCTACCTCTAAGATCTTTTTCTATGGGGGTGAAGACAATGTTTCCTTGGGCAGCAGAATGGAACAAAGGTTTGAAGAGAGCTCCAGCAGCAGGTCCACATTCAGTTCTGTGGTTGGAGCTCCACAGCCTTTTACGATGGAGTTGTTCATGGGTTCCCTGAAGTCCGTAAGCCGTGCAGGCCTGGTGGGAGACACAGGAGATGGGCACTGTGTCCTGGAGAGTGACAGCTGGGTAGCACAGAGAGCTCACACAGTGTCTCCCTGCAGGGGCAGAAGGTTTCACGACACAGGAGGACCAAGAGATGCTGTCTCGCATTGAGAAGCAGCTCAAGCGCCGCTTCGCCATCGGCTCCCAGGTGTCCGAGCACAGCATCGTGCAGGACTTCATGCGGCAGGTGAGCCAGGGACCTGTGGAGGGCTGGGCTGGGAAACCAGGACCCCAGGCTGCTGCTGGGGGCATGAAACCCCTTCCTCAAGAGCAGACTGGCGAGCCTTTAGGTCATGCTTTAGAAGTTGTTGGTAGGGAATGGTGTGCAATGTGATTGCAGAGTTTAAGGGGACCGAGGTAAGTTTATGCAAAAGGTCTGGGGCTGGTTTGGGGTCCTACCCTTGAAACCAGAACTGTTTGATTTGTGATGCTGGCTGCAGTCAGATCTAAAGTAGGGAAAGGGGAAGGAAACATCTGTGTCTTGGGCTATTTGGCTTGCTCCTTCTGGAGAGTCCTAGCCAGGCTTTATCAGAGGTTCCTGCCGAGATCCTGTCAGCTGTTCCATGCTGGCTCATCTTCCCCTGCTCTCCTCTTTTGCAGAAATACCCAGAACACGCTATCTACAAGGTGCTGCAGCTGATGATGCGGCGTGGGGAGATCCAGCACCGCATGCAGCGCAAGGTCCTGTACCGCATCAAGTGACCTCCCTGTCCCAGGCTCCAGGAGGGAACTGCTGCTGCTTGACACCTGCCCAGGGGCAGGCAGAGTGTCCCTGGAATTGGGGCCTGCTCCTAAAGAAGCTTTTCCTTGGGGAGCCAAAAAGCTCCAGGCTTCCATCTTCAACAAGAGTTTGTGGTGGTCAGGGTGTCCCTTGTGTGCTCTGTTGCTGTGTCAGGTCCATGTTTCTTTAAACTCCAGAAGCTTTTAGTTTGTATTAAAATAAAACCTGATAATGGTATTTCGGGATCTTTGCCGCTGAGGGGCAGAGGGGATGGATCCCCTTTCTCCTTTGAAGGGGGTGCAGGATTTTGGATAGCAAGGTGTCCCTCCTGCCTACCCTTCGTTATGCACTTACTCTCATTCAGGTTCCAGCCTCATGGGCAGCACCAGCAGCCCTGAAGGCAGAAACTCATTTCTCACTCAGGTTTTGTCTATTAAGGCATAAAGCCTGTTGGCACAGGCTGTCCAGTTGGGCTCAGCAGTGCAGGAGGCACTTTACCACTCCCTGTGTGCAGTCTGCTGCTTTCTTCCCCCTCAGCCAGTGGCAGTGAAGGAAATTTTCTGTTTGTTCCCTGCTCTTTGCTAATCCCTCTTTGCTCTCTCCCAGGGCTGCAGCAGGGTAGCCTTTAACACTTAACCTGCAGTGTTAAAGGGCTATGTGAAAGCCTTGCTGGAGACATGGGCAGAGTTCCCTGCTTGCTCCTGTGAGGATGGGGATGCAGGACAGTCCCCTGTGCTGTCCTCCAAGTAGTCCCTGCCCCCTCCTCCTTTATGCCAGTGGTCTTGGGAGGATTGTCCCACACACCAGGAGCCTCTCCTGGACACTCCCCCAGGGTGCCCTTGTGCAGCTACTCACCCTTCTGCATTTGTGGCACAACATTGCACTTAAAAACTTGGCAGATTTTTGTTATTTCTAACAAACTGGTACTGGCTCTCTCAAGTGTTCTCACAAAGATGTATGGTGTGGTAGGTCCCTGCTCTCAGCAGCCTGGGGCCACCTTGGCTGTGAGAACACTGCTGAGGGCCTTTGAAGACAGCAGAGCATTGGGTGAGCAAAGCTTCTGCATGTGGTGGACAGGCTGGTGCCTGTGTCTGCTTTCAGGCTGGAAAACCCTGGGAGAGGTTTCAGTAGCAACAAAAACGTTCAGGGCCAGCAGAGGGTACCAGAGCCTTGAGGATGCCACACTGGCCCTGCTTGTGGCGCTGCCCCCTTCTAGAGGGGAAACTAAGGGGTCCCAATGGGCTGTGGTGTGGTGTGCACACAGTCTGGCAGCTGCCACATGAGGGCTGGGCCCCACTGCAACACTTGGGGGTTCAACATCATCCCTCTGCTGCTGGGTTTTAAGAGGCACATGGTGCACTCCTTAAGTGGTTGTGGAGTTGGAAGCCTGGAGGGGCTGGGGTGGTGGTGGCATGGGAGAGACTGGCTGCAAATTAGAGAAACAGCCTTCTGCTCTTCATTCTCCAATTTTTTTTGGCTGGGGACAGCCTTTGTGGAGGCTAGAAAGAAGAGAAGGCTGGCTCAGACTCCCAAAGAATAGGTCAGGATAGGTCTCTCATTCTAGTGATTTTATTGCCCCATGTTTTTGCAAGTGCCAAGCACCTTGCAGTGCTTTTTGGAGCAACCAATGCTGGGGCAAAAGGGGGCCCCTTCTTTTCCCCTTAGGAAATAAAAGGCACCTTCTGTCCTCACACTGCTCCCTGGATGGAAAAAGAAGGATGTTGCTGCTCCATGGAGGGGATCATCTCCAAGAAGAAGAGTAAGTGGATGTGGGAATAATGGCTACATCTGCCCCTAGAAACTGAAGTTCTCAAAACCACCGGTGTCTGTTAGAGAGCATCCTGCCCTCCTCATGAGTTTGCAGCAGCAGGAGGGGCTCTCGGAGCAGGGTCAACACAGGCCTGAAGGCAGCAGCAGCATGGTGTTGAGGCTGTTTCTCTGCCACAGCCCCTGTATAGCTGTAGTAATGGGTCCTGCAGGTCTCTCAGCCACATCCCCACAAGTACCTCTGTCCTTGCTCTGAAGGTGCAGACAATGTCTGCCTGTGGTCCTTCTTTCAGAGGTGCACAGGAGCACAGCAGACAGGGGAGTGTGGGAGTACAGGATCAGTACCCACAGCCTGCTCTTAGTGCTGCCTCTGGAGGAGACTGAGCCTCTGTTCCCAGGCTTGAACACCCAGTGATGGGGCTGTGTGGGGAGAGAGACAGGGATAGGGTAAGGGAAGTGCAAAGGATTCTATTTCCCTCATATACCTTCCTTTCCCCCTTCCCTCCTTACCTACTTTCTTCCCTCATCATCACAATTTTTTTTTCTGTGCTGGAGCAATAGGACATGGCTGGATTTTGGCTGCTGCTGCCAGTGGAGGTCATGTGTCATTCAGAGGATTTTAAATAAGCTATCATCTCCAGGAGCATCAAGCTGTGCTGGGCGTTGGCAGGTGTGGAGGTTGGAAATTCTAATTTTTTAATGTTGTATTCGTGACATGATAAGAGCTGAGGTAGATTTCTGTGCTGGGGATCAGAATGATTGATCTCTTGGTGCCAAGAAATGTGTTGATTATATGGTATGAGGTTATGTAAGTGTACATACGACATGAAACAACATCATTTAGCACTTAATGCATGCAGTGTTATCACCAGGAGCAGAGCTGGGATGTGTGCAAATGGTATTGTTTGGAACTTGAGATCACTGGTTAGTGCTGACTTGTGTTGAGCACAGCACTGCAGGTGGAAATTGTGTGAGGAACAGCAGTTCTCAATTGGGTCGGTGCATGGCAATATCTACTTGATAAAGGACCATCATCCTCCTGGTGAAGGTGTCTCTTCTTGGTCTCATCTGCAGTTCTGGCATGCTGAGATTTGGGATAAAGTCCCTGTCCAATTGTTGCTAGATAACCAAAAATACTGAGAGAGAGAGCAAAACCAGTCAGGCTTAGCCACTTGGATCTGAGCAGCACAGCACTGCCTTACCTAGCCTATTGACCTGACCTCCTCACCTCAGTGCTGGCTCTGGCACAGGAAGCCACTTCCCTACCCCTGGCTTGTCTCTCTGGGAGGCACAGTTGGATGAATGTAATCACCCCAAACCAGGCAGGCACCAACAAAGATCAGGTGCCCGTGATTCAAAGCTTGGGCTGTTGGAGAAGACCTCTTGCCCCAATGAGTTAGTACCTGAAGAACTTGCAGACTACATCTAATCCTCCATGAGATGGGTTTATCTGTGTGAGTGGATCACTCCAAAGAGATCCACTCCACTGGGCTCTTGCCAGCATTTTTGGTTGTCCAAGGACATAGCCTTAAGCTGCACCAGGGGAGGTTTAGGCTAGACATTAGGAGGAATTTCTTCACAGGAAAGGTGCTTGGAATGAGATGCCCAGGGAGGTGTTTAAGGAAAGACTGGATGTGGTGCTTAATGCCATGGTCTAGTTGACTTGGTGGTATTAGGTCATAGGTCAGACTTGATGATCTCAAAGGTCTTCTCCAATCTAGTTGATTTGTGATTCTGTGAAGCTCATCAGAATATTTCTGTGAAATGTCAGTGGAGCTCCACTACTGTAAAATCCAGCTAAGCTGAGTCATCACATCTGCACCACTCAGATTTCTTCCATCTCTGTGTGGGATGAGAGCTGTTGCAATGCAGCAACATAACCTCTGAGCATGTTGTGAGTGTCACTTCCTCCATAAAGTAAAACAGAACTGAACTGCAGAGTCCTGAGGGCTATTGCTCAAGGATGTGAGATAAACACTGGCAAGTGGGATATGCTGATATGGGCAATGTGAGAAATAATCTCATCTGGTCCAGCAAGCACCAATCTCAGACAAATGAAACTGGGACTCCTTCCCTCTTCCTGCTGCTGACTTACTGGACTAGTTGAGTAAGTGACTTTATCTCCTTGCCTGTTCTGGATAATAACCTTTTTGGAGCACAGATCACTTCTCACCATGATTTTGTGCAGTGTCTGAGAGAACCAGTAGCCCAATCTCAGTGGCAGAGTTTACCTGCTGGCTTAAGTAACATTAACACATTCTAGAACTTCTCCGGCCCTTGTTAGGATGAGAAATGATCTGCAGGCAAAGAAATTCCTGTGATTTGCTCTGGACAATGCCAGAAAAAGATCAAGAAATCAAGGAAGACTGTGGTACAGCAATGCTGTGCTGCCATGTGGAACAGCTCACGTGTCATGGGTCAGGGTTCCTGTGAAGTGCTCTGCTGGGTGAGGTTCTCATGCTGAGTCTCAAGTCCTCTAAGTTTGGTTAGCAGCCTGCATCCCCTAATTCTGGGCTAGGTTCCTTCAAAACCACTCATTCTCCCACAGCAGTGACATACCAATGTCTGCTACTGCTCTTTGTCGTGTTTTGCCATCCTTTTGCAACATCCTTTGCTCTTTCCTGGACACCTCTGCTCCAGGTCTCCCAGCAATCCCAAGCAATCCATTTTCTCCTCCCCTCTGCTTCATGCTTCATGCCTGCTCTCTCTTCTCGTCTGCATGGTCATTCTCTCCTATTTGCCTTCCTGGCCATTGTGGTCTGTCCCACGCTACCTTAGAGAGGGCTCAGCAAAACCGTTCCTGCTTCACAGGCAGGCAGGACATCAAGGTATAACTTGCTGGATCAACTCTCAGCACTGTTAGGTGCCTGTTAGGAACAGGACACCAAGGAACATTCCTCAGAGAACACTCCCTGGCCATCTGCTGCTTCCTGGCCATTCCTCTTCTCCTTGCCCTTGAGCTTTCACCCAGCCGAGGTGCTCTGCCTCCTCTCCCCATTATTTATCTTCACCTTATCTTGCCTTTTTTATTTTTTCATAAAGCTTTTTTTTTTCTTTTTCTCAGACTAGTGTGTAAATTGCCCAGAAATCCCCCAAATCTCTGTCCAAGAAAGCCAGGCAGCACTGGTTTATAAGCCTTTTGGACCCTCAGAACAAAAGCAGGAACACTATCCTGCTTGCCTTGATCCCAATACCCATGGACTGCTTGCTGAGTGGGAAGCAGGTCTGTCCATACCTGGCCACATGCCCATCAGCACCCAGCACCTCTGCAGTCTAAATATGCATCTATAAATAGATGCACAGGCATCCTTCCTTTCTGGAAATCCTTCACTTGATAGAGTCTGTCAGGCTTCAAACTGCACCTGGTACTTTTTAGACTCTGTCACAAATTATCAAAAAGGTGAACTTCAGTATTTCACTAGGACTCTGGAGCTAAGTGCATTTTGTTAAAGATATTTATAAGGTTTTTAGAGAAACAGTTGACAGCTCATCTAGCATACAGATAATATCACTGTCTTAGACCCTTGCACCAGGATAAGGTACACATTCTACATTATCAGTTATCTTCCATTTGTGTTTTGCAATGAGGAGGTGTTTGGTGGTTTGCCCAGGAGTGCAGACTGTCACCAGTCTGGGAGATTTGTCATTCATGTGGGTCCATCAGGTGAAGGGTGAGGGCATGAGCTGGGGAGAACCAAAGACACAGAGGAAAACAGCTTTGCCAGCACCACATGGCTCTAACAACCTGCTCAGTGCCAGAGTCCTACAGACCTGATGCTCAGTCGCAATCTTTTGGCAGCATAGCTTCTGCAATGGGGGAACTACGATGTCTGATTTACCTGGCTTCTTCCGAGTCAGGCAATTAAAATATCATGGTTTCCACAGTAACATCACTACTGCCATGCTACACCACTATTGCTTTAAGGTACCTACTCAGGTACAAATGCAACTTACAGTAATAGATAAATCACATGCAAAGAGTGTGAAGCTTCTGCTGTTGCATCTTTTGCACTGAAGAAAAGGGTAATGCTAGGTCAGAGAACCAGCTCAGAAGGAGAAGCCCAGAATTTGAGTCCCTTCTCTATGAGAAAAACCAGAGGACCTATTTGTTTGTGGCTCATGCTGCACGCCCCAAATCCAGAGACACAATTTACAGTCACGACCTCTTCACCTTTCTTGCTCCTCAGAGGATAAAATGGTTTCCTGTTTATTTCAAATGGGCAGCTGTTGTATCCACAGGGGAGATCAGCACTCATGGTTAATATGGCTGATGTCCAGACACGTTTTGCAGAAGTTGCTTGTTTGTTTGCTGGGCTGTCCAGCAGCTGCTGAGTGTCCTGTCTTTGAGAATAGGAGACTCCCAGGCAATTCTCAGATGCTAGAGCATGGGAGAGGACTTGTTCCCCCTACACTGGGATCAGCAGGCAGGGAAGAGGTCCTGAGGTCTTTTTCAACATCTGCCATGTGCTGAAGTATTTTAGGAGCTATTAGGTCCTCCTTTGACTTCTTCACCTGGTTCATATGTGGCCCAGAGATGTTCTGTGTTACCCATGGGAGAGCAGAGGCAATGCTCTGCCTTGGGGTTTCATAACCTCAGTAAATGCTGCTACACATGAGTTGGGGTTCATAGCCAAGGCTATGAGACATCCAGGACCAGTGAGGGAAAATTCCTGGAGTCAGTGCCCAGACACGCAAGAGAAGTCTTAGGGTGTAGACAATCCCAAAAATATTATCACCATGGGAGTCACTCCTCAGGCTGCTTTTGTGGTCATTTGGACAGAAGAAAATGTTCCAGGATGTGGAGGATGCAGCTCCAAGGAGGTTCTCTGCCAGACATGCTGTCACCATAGGCCATTTTTGATCTCCTCCATCAGCTTGGAAGAGGCAGTTCAAACTGAATGCCCATGGGAAGGAAGCATCAAGGACAATTAAATGCAAGAGAAAGACAAAGCCTGATGCCCTCTGTCTCTGTATGTTTCTCTGTTGACATCAAGAGCACTTCTCATGTTTACTTTTCTTCTTCGCTTCTTCCTGCCAGGGCTGTGTTGGCTGTTTGTTTTTTACTGCTACATTGACCCAGATTTGGAACAGGCAGGTGGTGATCCAGGCAGTGGGTTTGTGTCTGACTCTGCTTATGCAGTCAGCTATGAAATGCTGAAATGGAAAGAAATCAAAGCCGAATCTCCAGTGACCCATACACAGGCATCAGAGTCACCATCAGTCTAGAACTGGGGCACTAAGATACAGGCTGAAAAGTGGAGACCTGGCCTAATGAATCAGTTGAGCCCTCTGGTCAAGCCTTTGCTGGTCCCAACCCAATATATTTACTCATTGACTTTGCTTTTCAGCAGCACATCCTGTGTGCACCTCCAGGCTGGAAAAGATGCTGGCTCACGGGCATTGCAATAGCCAAGGGCTTTGGAGAACTCCTACTGAAGTGGTAATTTGTTTAAAGCATGTCATCCACCCACTTATGACATAAAAAAGAATGTGAATGGTTCTGTTCTGGGTCACAGTAAGCAGCAAGAGTTGGTGAAACCTGTACAGTCCAAATGACTGTAACTTCTCTGCTAGTTAATTTCTCTGCTTTTTCTGGCCACTTTTGTGACCTCCCTCATGTGAAGGTGACAGCAGCACAAAAGGAACAGTGAGAGGCTGTCTAGGGCACCACCAGACAAGGGAAACACAGGGCTAGTGGGAGCTGCTGGGAGGGGAGGTCTTGTGTAATGCATGCCAGGGCAATTCCACTTCCCAGTCCTAAACTGGTTCCCAAACTGTTGCCCAGGTCTGTTCAGATTGTTCGTGGTGATCCCGTTTATTGCAGCAGGATGTCAGGAAGAGTCCAGATCCTTGCCTCGTTATCTGGAAAGAAAGTAATCCCTGCTTCAGAGCATTTCAGCCGAATACATTGACAAATAGCAGAGGTGAGGACTGTAATATGTTAGTGAGAGAAAAACGGATTGCAGCGCTTCTTTGCAGAAGGAAAATTGGTTTCTGTTTAAGCATAAGTTAAACATCAGAGGAATGATGATCTTACAAATTAAACATAACAACCCCAGGGGCTAATTCCTGTATCAGCCACTAATTTACTGTGTGACCTTCAGTAGTTCATTCAAGCTCTCTCTGCATCCATCATTTTTTTGTCAACAAAGCCCAGTGACAAATTCCTTTCCTGCAGAGGTCTTGTGAGGATTATGCATCTCCATGAGAACCTCATGGGATATATCAAAGGCAAAGTGTTTTCTCAATGAGATCTCATTTAATCTCCTCAGTGATGTAATGTGGCACATTAGCTCGTTGTGCTAAGCCCGGAGCCTCCCACTCAGAGCCCATCCCACCTGCCTCACATGAAGGCGTGTGTTGCCCTTCCACAGCCACTTCTCAGCACACTTCCTTCCTCTCCCCCTGCTTCCTTGGTTATCTTCTTAGCCTCCCTAACACCTCAGCCCTTGCTGCAGCATGCCAGTCTTTACAGAAGAGCCCTTGCCTTGGCACAGATAGGCAGAGCCAATCACTTCCCTATAGAGATGTTGCCTCAGCATCCAAAGTTTTGAAGTTGGGCAAAGTCCTGAAGAAAAATCCCAACCAATTGTGATGGGAAATGACACTCCGGAACAAACGTACCACGTTGCCATGGCAGCCTGAATACTTGCACAGAACTTGGTGTTTTGAAAATATAAGAAGACTGTGCTTCAAATTAGTCCAACTAATTTAATGCCTTTGTCAAGTAGCTGCACAATGCCAAGGGTCTGGCATTTGTGTTTTATACCTGGCATGTCAATGACTTCATCACTTCTGAAATGAAAGTGACTTCTGCTCTCAGTCTGACAGATGAGTACTTGAGACCACACGTTCTTCCAGGCTGCGTAGTCTGGTATTGATCTGTTAGGGTTATTTCTGTCATTTGAACTCCATCAGTTCTTGGTTGTCTTGGTTTCCACATCTGTGTTTCATCTGTTATTTCATTTGGTGCACTTCTGTGTCTCAGTGTCTGGGCTAAAACCAGCAGGTGATTTGTTCAAAGGTGTGGGTCCTCTTGTTAGGATCACAGTCTTTCTTTTAAGCCATGAGGTGCATGAGTGGCTTTCAGGGGACAGACTTCTTCATTCAGCTCTGTGAGCTGAACCAAACACGATTTCTCTCCATCAGCTAGATCTCTTCTCCTAATTACAGTGAGGAAGAGGAATAATCAGCCTAAAGGTATTCCTGTGCCTGTTAGACAGACTCACTTTGCAAACCCAAATGGGAACTGAATTCTTCTGAGAGTCTGTAAGATCATCCAGATCTGGAGTTCATCACCATTTGCCCTAGAAAGGCTTGATTTTCATTTGGCAGCTTCTTGGTGGAGCTTCCTGTGATCTGGGAAGTAAGAGCAGAAGGAGGATGAGAAATTGAATTTTGGTTATCTGCTGCTGTTATTCTTCACTGTTGCAGGCAGCCAGCCCTCTGGTAAAAGCAGTGTGGGTAGGAAAAGGACTGTGAGCTGCAGCAGGGAAACAGGCACTGGTCCAATGCTAAGACTGAATCCCAGATGGTTCATAGAAGAAGGCAGATTCTCAGTATTTAGCTGAGAAATAACCTGGGGCCCTGGCAGCCGATTTCACTCCTTGCTGGTGGAAAGCTAAGCATGGGGACAGCTCTCTCAGCTGGCCAGAGCAAACATGACTTTGGCAAAGTCAACTCTTCCCTGTTGGCAGAGAAACACCTCAGCTGAGGATCCACCATACTACAGGTGCAGTGAGGCCACAGATAGACCCCCATGTGCCAGCTTGGGCTGCGTGCATGCACAGAGCACGGTGACACAAGGACTTCCCACCTAGGCTGGGCCACAACTCTGAGATCACATTCCACCATCATCTGGGACTTTTCTTTGCCCCTTGTCCACTGGACTGTGTTTCTAATTGCCCAACCCTCCCTTGCATCATACCATCTGGGTTCTGCTCCATCATCCTTAGCATCCTCCCCATTGCCCTTGGGTGGTCCAGTGCTGGCTGCTCTTACTTGTAGGCTGTGTGGGAGTGACCTAATTTGGAGAAATTGTGGGAGAATCATTAGGAAGCCCACAAGGAAGTGGGAATTTCTGAACTCCTTGGCAGGAGCTCAAGCCACATATCCATCCCCTGCTGCTCCTGGGCACTCTTCCCTGGGTCATCTACCCCATGTGTGCATCTCACCCGAAATGCTCCTCTCTGTGGTGGTGTGTGTTTTGTTTGATTTTGCCTGACTCTTTCGCTGTTATATTTTGAGAGGGTTGTAAAGTTATACAAGTGGAGATAATGGTTTGCCCCATGTTACCCCTGTCCCTTCCCCTTATAGCGGTTTTTGTCCAGGTTTTCCCGCCACTCAGGGTGCCCATCCACCTGCTCCTCCCTCCCTTCCCCCTGTTTCTGCTAAGTCATTCCCAGTTGTCCTGCCCCGCTTTATGTCAATTAAGTTTTCCCTGCCCAGCTTGTTCTCGAAGTTTCTGTGTCAGTCACGTTATCCTCTGTGTATGGTTTGTTATGTAAATTTTCTCCCACCCCTATGTTTTCCCTATTGGTTCAGTTAACCATATCTTCATCCCTTTGTATCCACCTCCCTGAGTCACAGGTTTGATAAGCTCTTGCTGAGCCTTGGGTGTGGTCCACTTCGTCTTGTCCCTTCAAGGAGATTAACGCTCTTTGGAATACCTTGATGGAGTGCCCGGCTCTTGGCTTTCTTTATCTCGGGACTCTGGTGGCTTTTCTCTGCAGCTGAACCCACGCAGCTGCCCTGACCCACACCGCAACCTCACGGGAGGTTTTGGGGCGGCCTCTCGTGTGGCTCCCACCGCCACAAAGGGGCAGGCTAGCCGGATTCCCCGCCTCTGGCGGCGAGGAGAGGCCGCACCTCTCCAAGGAGACTGTTTATCTCAAGTGCTTTGGAGAGAGGAGTCACTGTTCCTAATTACTCGTCAGCACAGAAGTTTCTGGCCTCTCATTTTTCTTTGACAGTTTTATTATGGAAGTATTTTTTACTCTGGGCTCTCTCCTTTGTGTTTTTGTGTGGCTTTTACAATAGGGGCTCTTCAGTGCTTTCTCTCAAGCAGCTCAAGTGAGAGACTGGCTTCAGACAAAACACACTTGCCTCTGAGGAGGCAAGCAGAGAAGTGCTGCCTGTTCCCTAAGGGCACGCTCTGCTCAGTCCCAGCTCCCCAGCCTCCACTCCCACACCTGCCTTTTCTTCTCTTGGCCTCCACAACTGCAGGAGACTCGAGGAAGGGAGTCAATCCTCTGCCCAGTGACAGGTTCCTCTTTGCAGCTGTGCTCTGCCCATGATGCTTGGGACTGCAGGGCTATGAGCTTCATCCCTTATGGAACTCCTCTCTGCCACTCCACCTAATTACTCTTTCTTATCTGCTGTTGTACAGAGCCATGCCAATAGATGGAAAGGTATGGTACGTACCCAGCAGATGAAGATGGGATCTGGAAAATAAATGGAAAGAATGTGAGGTCACTCTAAGTAGTCACTTCAAATGGATCCATTGATCTGAGCCTTTTGAAGTCTGAGGCAGTTTTGCTGGAGATTAGTGCCACAATTATTAAATAAAGAAATTGTATAAAATCCATAATCATTAGTACATTTGAGATTGTTCCAGTTTACTAAGCAAGTAAGTGCTCAAGCCTACAGCAACCCCATTTAGGAGGTTTATTTTGTGCCACGAGGGCTAAATATATTTCTGAGCCACACACTTTATAGACTTAGAAACCTCAGCCTATGTAAGAAAAAGCACAGAGAAGCATCATTAACCAAAATTAAAGTATTGCCCTGCCCATGATCCTCTCCACCACATTTTGTTATTTTGCATGGAATGGGTCTGTACTTCTTGGTATACAGGGTCTAAGGGTATCGCAGTCACCATGTGAGAACAGGGCATTGAAAGCAGATTGTATATACCCCAGCCCAAGGCACTCAGCCTGCCCCAGCAGTGGAGGCTTTCAGGGACTGGGATCTGTGTAGGGTGTTCAGATAAGGAGTGAAGGTCTGTTTCATGTTATGTTAGTATTTTTTGCTTGTGTTATAGTTTCTATTAGTAGGGAAGAGTAAAGCTGAATTGGTGGGAATGAAGCAGAGCTGGTTTTCTAGAGAAGTCCCAGTGGATCCTTGGTGGTTGCTTTGCTAAAACTTTATTGCTCAGAGTTGACTCACTCTGTCCAGAGGGGACCTGATCAGCAGCAGCAGAAGCTGCCTTGCAGGACAGAGTGTGGTGACGTGGATTTTTCCCAGGATGGTGAAGAGGACCATGTGCCATTATCTCTGACAGCTCCTCACAAGGCCTGTCAGGAAGGTTTCTGCAGTGTGGCTCTGTGGTTGCCTGCAGTTTTGGTGCTTGGGCTTTGATATGTGCACAAGTTTTTGTGTGTGTGTGCACTCATCCGTAAGTTGTAAATTACTGTGCTGCTCAACCAAAAGACATGTAGCTCCTTTTCAATACCCTTGAGAACTGCTGGCTGGAAACACCACCAGCATAAATAATCAGGGAGACCAGCAATTTCCCACATCCCAAAGTAGGAAAATGGCTCAAATTTCTCCCCATACATAATTTTTTTTAAATTATTTTTTTAAAGGGGCTTGTGATTGGATGAATCCCTGCTTTCCAGTCTCAGCAACTGGCAGAAAGCACTGTTTATAGTGTGTGTACAGATGTGCAGAACCAGCCCCAGTGCCGGGGCTGGAAAAAGGCCCTGCCACCCTCATCTGCTGAACTGTAACTGCAGGAATTTGTTATAAAGTCAG
Source organism: Peucedramus taeniatus (assembly GCA_013400575.1). Lineage (NCBI taxonomy): Eukaryota > Metazoa > Chordata > Aves > Passeriformes > Fringillidae > Peucedramus > Peucedramus taeniatus. The sequence goes on from WBNO01028035.1 coordinate 70,230, forward strand.
GAAAAGAGGAAAGGGAAGAAGGAGCTGAAGATCACACAGGATTTTGGTACATGGCAAAGCAGAGAGAGTGGCATCACTGACAGTGCCAGAAAGAAGGAAAAGGGGCAGATGAGGGAGGAGAGATTAGGTGTTGGTTAGCAGGAGCTTCTCCTGGAAATTTGCTCTCCACCTAAAAGCTGTCTGTCCTCCAACAAGGCATGCTGTGACATCCCCAAGGCAGTGGGACTGGATACATCCCAGCTTCTTGCAACCAGGGCAGAGCTACTCTTGTGCCCCAGCAGTTCAGGGCTGCCTTCTTCTTTCTTGTGTGCACCCCTGGGGCTGCAAGCTTGGCTGTGCACTGCTCTGGGCTTCACCTGTGACCATTTGCTAACACCCAGTGTGAGATACAATGGTAAAATGGGTTTTCCAGTAACTTTCTTCAACAGATCTCCCATCTCTCATACCAGCAGGGCCAGCATGTCCTCTCAGGACTGTTTTGCACCCAGCCCCAAGCCTGAAGACACTGCTACTTTGAAGAGACAGCGGCAGCATATCTCCCACGTCCAGAGGAATGTGCAGAAGACAGTAGAAAGTGATGAAAGCATGTTGATTAACACCCAGGACCACCTGGAATCAGAAAGGAGGTAGGAAGCACTATTTCTGAGTATTGAGGCCGTCAGGCTGGAGCTGGAGTACCACTGAGGGGAGCAGGCAATGACAGGTACACAGAAAAAAATTACTCAGAAAAAGCTCAGCCACACTTGATTTGCCAAAGCCAGTTTGTGGTGAGTGTGTAAGCAGTGACCACTTTCAGATGATTCGTTTTGAGGGCACTGTGAATCTTCCTTCTTGGAAACCATTGCCCTGAGAGCTTTCAGCCAGCAACATCTCACCCTGAGCAGGGTTGGAGGGGGGCACAGGCAGGGGTCTTTATTGGCAGGCAAGGCTGGTCAGCACATGGAAAATTGTAATGAAATCAAAAACATTAGGATTTTTTTTTTTTTTGCAAAACTTCATGTTAGTATTGTTTGCTTTCTCACAGAGAGAAATTTTTAATTTTCAATACTTCCTTTTCTACCAAATCCAGGAGTGGAAATTGGTGAAGATGGCTTTATGAAGATGGATTGAATGAAGATTCGTCTTGGGAGGAATAAAATAGGTAATTTCTAAACACATTAAGGGAAAAGTGAGGTGATTTTCACAACAGTGTTTTGTCATGCTGTGTTCCATGTGTCTCTCAGTTTGCACAGAGGGTCATTCCATGAGTACCCACTTAGGACACCCTTTGGTAACATTGTCCTCTCAGCAGCATTGTCCTGGGACAGCTCAGATAACAGAACAAAACATTTCTTCTTCTAAAAACAGCTCCCAAGCAATCTGTGGGCACTCTCAGTCTGATTATTTAAGTGGAGTTTGAGTACAAGATGTGATTTGGTCATTACAAACTCCCATCCTTAAATAAATTTACATTGGTGTTTCACAGGAATGTTTACTCCTGCTTCACTGAGTTCCAGACATTAAACAAATGGTTTTGCTTAATTAAAAGCACTCTGCAGGGGTGCTCCCTTAGCTGGGAGATGGGAAATGAGGAAAGGAAACAAATGAGGGAAAATGAGATATTTTCTTCTTCTCTTGGAACTGCAGATCTGTGTCAGGATCTCCCATTCCACAATTTTTTTAATACATGGGGCTGTTTGCCTTCAGAGTTAAAAATCCATAAAGCAAGCCAATTAATTTTAAGCTTCCCATATGGATCTCAAAAAGAACAAGATATTCCTTTGTTCTGCAGCATAGTTGGGAGTCTTCAGTTTTGGGGGTTTTTTTCCCCATTTTTTCTTTCCCTGCTCTGGCAGGGTGGGATGTGTTTCTGAAGGGTGTTGCACTTCTCTCTCCTGAGCAAGACTTTCTGTTCCATGGCAGAACATGGAACATGTTCTCCATGGGAGAACAAGCCCAGTTGAGAGGGGTCAGGACATTTAGGGACAAGGGTAGTGTACATGCCTGTACTCATGTGTTGGGGGTTGGATCT
>WBNO01028036.1:0-14415 GCA_013400575.1 Peucedramus taeniatus
AACTTAGAAGCTCGAGCAAGGCCTTTGACGCAAACACATAATGGAAAATGTCTTCCACCTCACTCCTGTCCTTAAAAGGACATTGAAAAAGTCTGGAGATAATTAAATGGGGCATGAAAATGATTTGGAGATTGGGAAAAATAGATTAAAAAAATAGAAATATATACATATATGCATATTATAGCCAAAACTCATTCAAAGTTCAATTTAAGAGGGTTACAAGCTTTCTTATCACACAGAGCAGTACCTTCAGAGGAAACCCAGCAGTACCAGATGCTAAAGTTATCTCAGAGACATACCAAAACCAGGGGCTGGAAACTGAAGCTGCAGAAATCTAAAGTTGAAAATGCTTTTCTTCTATGGGGAAAGGAAACAACTCAGGAGGAAAAAAAATAGTAATACAGAAAAAAAAAAAAAAAAAAGATGTTACATTCTAGTCTTCTATCTTTCTCAAATGAGAAAATACTCCACATGACTGAGATACCTGTTTTAACAACACCATTGAATATGGCACAAGATGAATGAAAATACACACACTTTTGAAAAGCAGCAGTGTAAAAGCAGAAGCACTGTAAATCCTGAGATTAAAGAAACAAATATATCACAAATATTCAGTTTTATCAGTTCAGTACAGCTCCCCATTAGAAAAATTATATACATATCTATCTATCTATCTATCTGTAGATATATCACTGCACTAGAAGTAAGCAACTGTTCATCATCTTGGAAAAAACTCTTTAGAGGCAGTGACAAGGCTTTCCTCAGTGTTTGCACAGCAAGCTGGTATAATATAACTCCCAGTTAATTGCTGTACTCTGTAACTCCAGCATACAAAAGGGAGCAGTCAATCCTTGTTCTGAGTTTAAGTTAACCAGAGCTATTCAAAATAACAGTATCAAATTCTGATACTGGACCTAAACTCAGGTTTTGAGATTAAATATTTGTGAGTTCAAAACTTTTCATTTATCTAGCAAACTTTTATTTTTTTGTTCTGTTTCCAGAAGTATTTCTCTTTCTCCTACAAGGAACTTTGCAGGGCAGTTTTCCCACAAAACACATTCAAATGGTCTCATTTGAAGAAGAAAGAAAGTGAATAACTGTCATTTGGAAAGGGCAAGGTACAGGGAATCCATGTAATAAGTTTAAAGGGTTATTTTTTTCAGGCTACAAACTCCCAAAAGTAGCTTCATGTCTACTTTATAAGCACCTAAAAGTCTTCTTGGTCAGGAGACAGAGTAGAACAGGTATGGATAATAAGTCATCAGAGTAAATGTAAAAACATTTCAGAAGTTGAATCTCACTTTGGAAGAAATTATTACTTGGGCTTGCCACTTAACTAAGTACATATTTTTGAGCTAATTAATCCAGTTGAACCAATAGAAGTAATATTAAATTTAAATATAAATAAGTATAGGGGAAAAAGAATTGCACATTGGAACCTCAGTGAATTAGGCTAAAAAATTCACCCCCAAAAAATTCTCCAGTGAGCTCCAGAAATTTTGCATGTGAAGCATGAAGAGTTTAAATATTTGATAATACCTAAACACTCTCATGGGTGCATTTGCATTTCTGAGTGACTTTTTTTGGTTTTGTTTTGTTTTTTTTTTTCTGGTACATTAAGCTAAATCTAGGCTAAGTCTGCATTAAAAGTAATGCAATTATGTTCACTCACAAATTTTATTCAGCAACCTCCTAAACTGATTTTAGTTAGAATAAGACAACTTTGCATTGAGACATAAAACCAGAAGATTCATCTTTCTTTTTTCAGGCTTTAGAGAAGTCCTTTCAAACTCCTTTCTCTCTGATACTCCTTTGTAAAGTGTTTTGAAACCTAGTGATGAAAGTATTAAGGACTTTGTATTTGACCATACCACCTGTGAAACATTCTAATAGAGATTCTGAAAATAATCCAAATTAAGGAATGTATTTTACAGTTTAAAAATTAATTGAAAGCAATGAATTATTATCCTGTTGAAATTATTGATATCTAAATATCAGACAAGTGAAATCTGGCTGCAGTAGCTATATAAACCAACCAATCCAAATGCAAAGTAGAGGATGCTCTCTAGATAACAATGAAAATCCTTCTGAAGCCTGGCAGTGAGAACAATGCCACTAAACCTCTCCACAGAAGTTAAGGACCGCAAAAGATCCTGTCAGCCACAGAAATCTCACTTGATAAAAATCACTCAAAAGAATGGGTTAGTCAGATACACAACTGTAAGAAGTCTTCTGTACCATGAAGATCAGTTCCTCTCCATGACAAGCAACTGTTTCACTTAACATAATTTCCCTTGCATGTGTCACAATGAATTGATGAGGCACAGGTTTTCACCACAGATGTTATTTCTGTCAGCTTTGATGAAGAAATTTCTCTGGACAATTTCACTTTTTTTCCTCAGCAACTATAGAAATATTATTTTTATATTTCTGCTTCATTATTTAGCTCATCATAGGATGGGGAACTCCTGCAATTCATCAGTAAAGTCATCACCCAGAGACAGCATATACATTTCCAACAGCTTTCTGGTCCTAGAAGAAATGTAGTAGGCTTGAATCCAAGAGTTTCAACAATAAAGCACAGACACATAGCTAGATTTGAAGCAAGATTGGTCCAGCACTCACAGGTCAAGTAAAGGCTCAAAAAGACAAACTCTGCAAATTTAGGTGTTTCCATTTACAGAATGTGAGGCATTTTGCAATTAGCAGGGGACAGGATGTGCCTCAGTGGTGGAAAAAAAATCAAACAAAACCACAAACACTTTAATCCTGTGGTTAGGGCAAAGAGAAGACAGTACCTACATTTATTCACCTACCTAGGTATTATTGATTAATATTAGCTTCAACTAGCCAAGCACTATTAATTAGCAATAATTTGTTTGCATATTTTGTTTCAGCGTTGGATTGCATCTGTACAAGCAGCCCTTCAAAGTGCAGCTGTAGAGAGTAAACACCTGTACTGTTCCTTCAAATGTACACACATGCTTTATGGAATAAGGACAATCCTCCAGTAATTGCACAGGAATGAATATAAACACACTTGAGCTCTTGTAAACATGTCCACAGAGACTTCTCATATAACCACAGAGTGTTCTCCTTCAGGTTTTCTTTCATGTCTGCAAAACTGGAAAAGCAAGGTTATCTTCCTGTTGGACATTTCAAGTACACAGGTTTTGAATTTTATATATAATTTAGTTCAGGATTTCAGGAGTGAAAAGTTTTCATCACCACTGCACATACTGTGTGCATGCAAAAGGTAATAACATATCCAGCTCCATTAGCACCAGACAGTTTCATACAAAGCTTGTGCCCTTCAGTTTTGATAGATGGCTTCCACAGAGTATTACAATACTAATAGCTGCTGTACACCAAGAGCACATGAGGATGTTTAGAAATACTCAGTACTAGCCCCTGTGCAAAAGAAAGGGATGATATAACATCATTTTTCTAGATCCGTATAGAGTTCTGCACTGGAAAAGAAACTTCTAAGTTCAGGGACAAATCAGAGATCAATCAGTCCAAATCAGGGAAAGCTATAAAGGCTACTTGTTATAAAGAACAACTCTGATGTAAGGGTCACCAAACAAAACCTATGTACAGTTAATTAATTTAAGAAAGGGAATCATGTAAGGATGTGAAGAAAAAAAAAAGAGGACACTCAAAAGGAGCAGTTCAAAAGCAGGAAGCCTCAGGGAGAGTTAGGAGAGTATTGCAGGGCATAGGTCAGCTCCTAGAAAATGGATTGCTTAAGTAAAGACAGGGGAGCCCATAAAACATGGCAAGTAAAATGTAAGCAGGAAATTAAAAGGGCTAAAAGACAATCCAAAAATTGCCTGCAAACAAAAATCATGGTGCTAGTAAACAGCTCTTGAAATACATCAAGGACAGGAAACCAGCTAGGAAAAGCAGTCCAACTGCTGGATGACAAAGGTGTATAAAGCACAGACGGGGATGATACAGTTGCACAGAGAAGCTCACTGAATTCTTTACATCAGCCTCTACTGATGAAATCTTTGGGGAGATTTCCACATCCAATGTACTCTCTGTTGCAAATCTGGTAGAGGAACCAGACCAATCTGAAGTAAAATCAGGAAATACCAGACCGAACAAGGAAGCTAGATGTTAATAAAGCACTGAGACAAAACAATTTTCACACAAGTTGTGAAGAAACTCAAATATTAATTTAAGGACCACTAGCCAAGGTATGTAAGCCAGAGCTACAGAGAGTCTCTGTGCTTGAGAATCACAGGTCCTGCGTGCATAACTTTCAGCTGCAGGAAGGGCTGCATAGGGAACCTGGAAACCACAGTCTGGCAAGTCTGAATTCACTGAAGTAGGACAGTGAACATTAGAAAGAGTAGTGCTTCACAGGCTTTTTAAGATGGAGAGGAATCAGCAATGCAATTCCTGGGATCAGTGCTGGGACTGGTGTTACTCAGCTTGTTTATCAATAACAAAATTAAATGACTGAGAAAAATATTGGCAGGTAGGCTTTAGTGTAGTAATTCCTCAAGGCAGTATCAATTCTAAATATTCCTACTTGGAAGCCAGAGCCATCCTTGAAAGTTCTCTGAAGCCCTTGGTTCAGTGTTCAATAGCAGTCAAAAAAAGCCAGCAACATCATTGGAATCCTCAGAAAAAGAGGAAGGCAGGACATTTCTGCCACTCCGCAGCCTGACTGCTCCCACAACTTTAGTACTGTGATCTGCTCTCCACATACCAAGGAGGACATTACCAAGTTGTCAAAAAGGGCAACCAGATGGAAATGGAGATACTAAAAAGCCTGGGAGTCCTCAGTTCAGGAAGAAGGCACAGGTAGTGGATGTGACCAGGAATAACAAAAAATCCACGAGCTACTAAATGCACAACAATTGTTTGCCCAACCCTACAAAGCAAGAACAAGGCAGTACTCACTGCAACCTACTCATTTAAATAGAAAGAACATTTTATACAGCAGGTTACAAGCTTCTGGAACTTGCTGTCACGCAAGACTCTGAAGGCAAAGGATGTTCATGGGTTCAAAAAGGGATTAAACAAACTCCAGTCAACAGGTCCATAAATAGACACTTAAACTACTAAACAGGTACATATCCTCTAATATCCTTAACAGAAAAGCTGTGGAAACTGGGGATGTGTGGCGAGAAATGGATCTCAAGAAACAGCTGTTGCAGGTTCTCCTGTTAACATGTCAGACACAATCCTGGGCTAACTGGAACACTGAGGCAGCTCTAAAGTTATTCATTTTTTAGTTCGACTTAGCGTTCCCACACATCACACTACTTCCTGAGGATAAGCAATGATCCCAACAAAAGAGCAAGGTGATAGAAAGCAAACATATTCATTACCCCTCATGACAGGGGTGAGAACGGGACAGGGACAGATACAACCAGCAAACAAAAGGAAATGAAACAATTTAGACCAGTTACAGGTGCCAGAACTTCTCTTATAACACCCTTCCCCTGAAAACACCTTTAACATCTGTACACACAGTACTACAGTAAGTAATTATTTTACCCACCCAATTTAATTTTTAATTCATCAAAGTTTCATTTTAGAAGCATTTTTTCAATTAACACTATCTTTGAAGACAGTAAGTTATTTATAGCTCTAAAAATGCAATCAGCAAGGCTGTATTTCCTGTCTTGTAAGTGAAATATAAGCTTGGATAAAGGGAAAAAAAACTCATAAGAAATGCAATTACAGCAAGTTTGTTTTCAAGACAATAAATCCTTTGTTTTGATGTTCAATTTATTTCATTATCTTGTTACTCATCCAGTTTTAAAAAATACTTTTGTTTGGCCCTTCGGGAAAAAAATTTCTGTGCTACACAGATAAACTAACCAAGTTTGACCAAGTTCTCTTGTTCCTGCCCTTGACACCATCTGTCTCAAAACCGTACACTTGTAAGAAAACCAGCTAGGAAGGAACTAGCACTGGAAAGCTCACCACAGAAATTATGACAGGCATGAACAGACATGAATCATCACACATTTTTCTTCTCTGCAATTTAGTGAGTAGGCTTGTTACTACAGTCCCCTACTCCAATAGCAAAAGCCACACATTACTAATACAATATACCTGTATTATAGGTGTATACACACATAACAAACTCACAGGATCCTGCAGTGCTTATGAACTAATGAGCAGGTTCAAAGAAGGTTACCTCAGTTGTCCAGCAAAGTACAATATAGTATAAAATCAATGTAACAACAAGTACTAAAACTTATTTACACATTTATGTTTACTTTCAGCCTCTGAGACAAAGCAAAAAGTAAAAAGTGGTAAAGCATTTGAAGTTAGAGGATCCTACATAAAGTTTAAGGTCAATAGCACACATGGAGAATGGAACAAGGTCCACACTATTTTACCTGGAGAACTATCTGACCATGTCCTTGCTGTGAGATGTCTGCAAGTCCTTATTTTTGTAAGCTCATTTTCTGGCTGTCACTGTAGTCCAGTCAGGAAGCGAGTCCCCACTTCTGCCCAGGCTAACCAGGGCCACATCAACATCCACAGCTATAGCTTGGAAATACCTTGGGAAAGGAAAATAACTGAGCTCTGTACCAGGGAAGAACTAAAAAGGTCGAATGGAAACTCAACACTTTATTGTCATCTGAGGTGAACTTGATAAAGGCACAATTTCAGGTAAGGTGAAGGAGTAATGCTTCTGCTGACCGAGTTTAGAAACATTTTAAGAAAACACACATGAAACTGACTTTTACTCTGCACAAGATGGGATTATTTGATCAATAAGTACCCCAGCGCCCACCTTCAGGCTGACTTTAGCATAAAACTTGAGCAGAATTCCCCATCAGTTGCAGCAAGGCCTCGGTCCCACAGGCCGGGGCTGAGGTAAAATGGCGGGAAGTGCTTTGAAGGCGGCATGGCAGGAGCTCGGGCCTGCACAGCTCCGCTCCTGCCTCCTCACCGTGAGGGCATTCCCTCCTGGATACCCACTGCCATCCCACAGACACACCTTTAGGCACATCCCTGAGCAGGGCTGAGGGAGCAGGGAATGCAAATCCAGCCCCTCCCTTGGGAATGCTGCAGCTCAGGACTTCCCAAACCCACCTCCTCTTCCATTCAAATGTGCTCACTCGACTCACAAGCACTGTGAGTTCAGCAACATGAAAAACTGCTGTACTGCAAAGGAACAGGAAAATGAGTAGGAAGAAGAAAGGGAAATGTAGGAGAAAATAAAACAAACCTTCTTTCACCACTCCCCTGTCTGTGAGAAAGAGGCAACCAGAATTCACAGACTCACAAGCCAAGATCTCTTCTTAAAAAACCTGCAGGATACACGCTCAGATATTTGCCTGCCTCTTTTATATATAGAGTGCAGTTAGCACGAATTGCCTCCAGCTGGTTTCAAGTTACAGCCAGAGGAAGTAGTACCATAAAATTCCTCATAGCCACCCAAACCATTACTCTTGTATTTTCTTCCATGTGGGGTCATCACACCCCCTCTGGAAAGCTTAGAGGTATGATACCACTGCAGGCCTCTTCAGAGAGAGCCTGACAATGGTGTATTATGAGGCTTGTTGTAACATCCTTTCAAAATTCTTAAGGTCCAGTGGTTTAGAGAAGAGGGTCTTTTGTGCCTGCTGTCAGTTCCAGGAAGCTCCTGTCACTGGCATGGAGACTGCGTATGGAAAAGAGCGGCTAAATAGACCAGTTAAAAGAATATAGGCCCAGTTTCTCTCCCACGTCACTGAAAACCATGAATGCTGCAGCTCTGTTGAGGTCAGAGGAACTGCACTGCTGTGATGTTGGGGGTGAGACACCAGCTGTTGTTTCCAAGCCAGGGCTCCCTCTGCGATGCTCTCTCAGGCTCTGCCCAAGATACACCCCCAAGGCCACCAGGACCACAATGTCAGCTCTGAAACAGCAGCAGCCCGTGCAGGCAGGGCTCCCCAGCTAACCCACAACAGCTCTCCTTTACACTTAGGCTGCACAGAACAGAAGAGGTTTCTCACCTCCAAAACCAGGCTGGACTTGAATTAGTGATGAGTTTGTAATGCTTTCAGACATGAAGCACTGACAGTATCTTCTTCTTCACCAAAGGAAAGGAAAGCTTATGATCCTAAAAGGTCTGAGGTAAATAACCTAAAGAAAGCAGGCCGTACTTCACAAATTTCTCTTTCCTGTGTGTTTTAAACACAGCTGGTTTATTGCTTTTGGTTTGTTACTTTTTTTTTGATACAATCAACAGTGTAAGAACATACAGTGTATGTCTGACCTGGACTTTGTGAGTGCTTCTTACAGAACATGCCCTCATACTTTATTCTTCTCACCCAGTCAGACTTAATCCTTGTCCAGGAGAGATGGTCAGTATTTTGGTTCTGAGTTTTGGTTTTTTTTTTTTACTTTTTTAAAATGCCATTGATTCCAATTACATAGCATAAAACATGTGAATAAAAAAACTCTTTACTTCAGTATTTAACAAACTGCTTACACTATTATAAAGAATTAATGGAATTATATATGTCTTCCATTAGGAGACAAACAACTTCTTAATAGTCAACACTGCCAAAAATATTAAGCAACTAAATGCATTTTTAATGGTGTATTAAAGCAGACATCCTGGTTACTATTTGCACTGCACACTCACATAGTAAATTAAATTGTGACTGTCATTTAGAAGATATGGAAAATTTCACACCCCCATCTCACCTTGTTTGCCTATTGTTTTGCACCGGAAATGTTCATCAGTTTATAGAATTTAGAGAAAGCAACATCACCTTGAAATCAAGTGCAACAATGCCCTGCTCGGAATACAGAACTGGGAGCTCTAGTTCCTCTGGCCCATGCTGCCTGCAAAACACAGCTCTCAGAGGCCTCTGCAGCAAACAGGAAACTTGCAGTACTTCCAGGCAGATAAGAAAAGCTAAAACTGGGATCCTTTCATTATTTGGAATATCTCAAGAGTGCCTATGCCATACTGGAACCCTGTGTCTCCCAAATCCTATTTGTAAGAGTATTTGCAGCTCAGCCCTTGGTCTCCCCATTACTTGCTCATCCTTTAACATTTTGCTGAGGTTAACAATCAGGATAGTGATTTTTGCTGCTTAGCAGTGGTTCCCACTGAAAGCTGGATTACACTGGTTTAAACAGTATATGAAAGGTCTCTGGGTGAAACTACAGGCTTGGTGATCAGATTATCCTTCACTACACAGTTCCAGTATCCTTTTTGGGTACTTTTTTTTTTTTTTTTTTTTATCCTTCCCCTTTGCAAAAACCNAAAGCAGTAAAACAACAACTCAGAATAATGATTTTAACCTGCTGTGCAATAGTTAAAAATAAACTGCAGTGAGTGTGTAAAACAGCACATGCCATCACTCACTTTCCTCAGTCTGTGGACTCACAGCAGTTTATCACATTTCACAAGAAGCAGCAGCAAGTGATGCATGGGACTGGCAAATAGAGCAAGTCATTTCTCTCCCACAGGTTAGGTCTTCTACTTTCACACAGAATGTGTGGTCTGTTTGAACCCTTTTCTGATGAAGAAAATAACTGAAAACATCCTTCTGTGACAATTCTGTATCCTGTGACACACGGGCTGCATCACAAGCCCTAAAAATACCTTTGGTACCATGGAACCTATACATACAAAACAGCATTTCAGTCTGAAGAATTAATATGCTGTCAGCTGGTCATGTTTTTGGCAAGTGAGTGAATTTAATCCAATTACAGCAAAGGTGATGAGGTCAAGCTGACTCCCAGTAAAGAATCACCAGAAAGACTATCCTCAAAACAGAAGACACTGCAGCTTGCTAGACATGTTGTAGTGAAGTTTAGCAATGCTCAGACTTGTTATAACAAAGGTAAGTGCCAAGAAACTGCTTAGTGCCAGCAAACAGAAGAGGAAAGGGATTCAGCAAGAACACACTTTGTAAAGCACACTGTAATCCTAAGCACTTAATTGCCTTTGGCAAGAGCTGCATCCCATTCCTCTCTCAGAAGTCGTTTTATCTGCAACTTGATGCTCACAGCTACAGGATGAATGGAGTGGGGGAGGAGAAGGAACTGGGGGAGCTAGTGAGAGAACTACAGTTACCAGTCTGTCTTTGATGAACTACCAAAGCAAAATATAAAAATTACTGGTATGTGCAAAGCCTGATCTTCATATCCAATGACTTGCAGAGAAGCAAATTAACCCAACTCTCCTCCAGGCCCTTTAAATCACCTAAAGAGGCAGACAAATTTGTTGTAGAGCTACACACCTGTGTTTATACTTTAGCATTTACATATGTCTAGCCTCACTTTCAGTCATTCTCACTGAACCTATATAGGTCAGTGTGAATTTGAAGGTGTAGCCAAAGTTTGTTTCTTTTCCCTGCTTATAATGCAGCATTCACAAATATTTTACATTATGTTAACCCAAACTCATTGTTCCCACATAAATGGAAGACTTAAAAGTAAATAATGCACCAAGCCTCTTTAATTAAATAAGGAGTTTGGGGAGGAGATTCTGCAGACCCTTTTAAATCTTAAAGCCTGCCAACTGGATGAACAAAAGGTAGATTAGGCTCACATGATAAATCCCAGCAAACCTGAAAAGCCTTTGTTAATAAGTCACTAAGGGAATTTTTCTTTTTCCCCTAGAATTTCTGCTCACCAGAAGTGAGAGTTAAGATTATTCAAGCAGGTTTGGTTTCCAGCAGCATTAAATGGGTATATGCCTCATGGAGCTCTAATCTCCTCATTTCTATAGAGCTCAATTCTCCTTTCATTCCTACTAAAGCAGAACCAGTTATTCCTAGCTTTTATAGAAGGAGCAGCTGCTGAAAGTTCAGAGGCAAAAAAAGTTCAGTTTTCATGGGAGTCTTAACTAATTTCATAAACTGGAATATCAGCTTTAATAGCAACAACAACAACAGGAATATAAATGTATTTTCATTTCACTTTGGCATTTCTTTCATGTAGCAGGTTGCTAATGAGCCTTTTAAGTTTCCATTCATAAGTTAGTGTTCAGTAGCTTGTTCACAGAGCCAAATGACATGTTAGTCTGGCAATTAGTTTACTCTTCTGTCTGTAGAGAGGCTTAATGAAAACATTATTAGAGACAGACCTTGCTGTAGCACACTCAATAGACCCTGTACAATTGCTCAGAAAGGACACAGATTTCAGCAAAACCCATACTGTAAAAGACACAGATTTTAGTAAAACCCAGACAACGTGGATGATATTTAAAGGTAAGAAAAACTCCGGAGTCCATCCTACCTGGAGCCATCTGGCTTCACTGATGAATCCTTTTCAGCACTATAGATTAATCATATCTTCTCTGCTTTCAGTGCTGAAATCCAAACAACATATGTAGCCCTAATGTACATAATGGAAGCATTCCCATCAGTGGAATGAAGGCAGCTGTACAAAGCTTGCTAAGATCCTCTTTGGTGTAGTGGATGCCACAGAAAAAGTTTTAAAAGTCTACTCCAACAGGTGCAGCAAGGTGTTTCTAGAGCCATGAGAGAAAGGATCACCTAACCTTCCATGGGAGGTTATAAGAAAACCAAGCAATTTAGCATCAAAGAGAGAAGAGTGTGTAATCAGCGAAGGGAAGAAAAAAATTAACTTCCTTACTCGTAACTCATACCTGTGGAATAAAGTTTGGAAAAGCAATTGAGTACAGCTCTAAACACAGCGAAAGCAAACAACCACAGCATGTTTTATTATGTACTTGACAAGTTTATGAATGAAAGGAGATGAGTCTGTCTGCAAAACCAGGATCACTTCCAGTCCATGCTCAGACCTGAATTCAAACTATCCAGAAGAGTCCAACAACCACAGACTGTGGCTACCAGTTCTCCAGAGTCTAACCACAAACTTCAGCCATCTCCTTACATGGCTCTCAAACAGAGCTTCTGAGCACATTTCTGGATTTAGACATCCACAGTTTTAAGGCACAGCATTTGGAGCAGTTCTGAACTCTATTTACATCTGCATTTTGTTTTAGGAGGGCTCTGAAAGTAATTTGTAGCTGTTGGTTTATAGTGTTTCTAAGTACAGCGTATTTGGCCTGCGTAAGGATATTGGTATGGATTTTGATTGACTGTAAAAATCGGATCATCGCCCAGAGGAAGTTCTAATGAACTTAAAGGAGGAGCCAGGGAGAACAGGGAACACAAAACAGACCAAAAGCTGGTGAAAAATTATGCGTCTCTTACATTTAACCTAAGCCAATGGCAATACGTAATCTCAGCTTATTTCAGACTTTATAAATTCCCTTTCAGCATTATACAAGTAACCAACAGAACTTCATTAAATTATTTCCTTCATTCTCCTTTGCACCATGCAGCAGGGCAAGTAAAGCTATGGACACATGCTTGCAACAGCAGAGTATCTGATTTATAACTTTCTTTGCAGCAGACCTTTTAAGACTTCCCTACAAGACCAATAAAAATGGGGTCAGTGACATTAACTGGTGTGAGCCTCCCACGTTTATATAAAATTCTAGTTGTGATGTTTATTAAACCAGGCATTTCATTTCTGCTTATGTCCATCTAAAAAGGTTAAATGCCAGTAATAGGTCACACACCAGCACAGGACATCCTGCCTATCATTCTAGTGGCTGGTCCTCTGGTACCATTCTCCTTCTACAACCAACAAAATCACTCCAGTTACTTTTGGAGTTAAAACACTTGTCCTGTAGCATTAATTTTTAAAAGGCTAAGGATGGGTATACCATTAGTGTACTATGAAAACGTGTTATCATGAGCATTTTGTTACAAACTGCAGAGCACACAGTGAACATCTGCAGAAGAATAGTATCACTTGAGGAAACAGAAAATACTGGATATGTGCCAGATGAAAATTGACTATTCAATTATTAGTAAATATAATTTTGGTTTAAAAACAGAAGGCTCCTAAAATGCACTCCTAGAACCTAGTTCTAGAAATATCTCAGCAAACATACAGTTGCACAGGAAGACACATATCATATTCTGCAAATAACAATGCAAGTCATTAGCAGAATAAAATAAAATAAAGATGTGTGCAGGAAGTAGTAGGAGAAAAATAGTATTTCTCTTAGGGATTTAAAATGAGAGATAAATGACTATTTCTCTTACAGCCCCACTGACAGAAATGGCATTCCCAGCACTCCACAAAGAGGTAGCATAATTTTGTAGAGTCTTAGTGGGGAACATACCTTCTGCATGTCATGTAACTCCACCTCACACTCCACTCCCCCAAATGCTTGGAAACCCCTTAGAAGAAGGGTGTGGAATCAGGTATTTGCACTTTTCCTCTCAGCCATTCCCTCTGCAGGGAGAATAATGCAGCCTTCAAAACACTTTTGATTCCACTTCCTGACTCTAGGAGCATTCCTGTGGATTTACTCTGCAGAAGACAAGACTAGGACAAAAAGTATCTTTAAAGTGTAAGAGGAGGGAAGGATCCCCTGTCTTTTCATCCCTGGTCTCCAGCCCTGCTAGTCTGCCACACCACTCCCTTCCAGCCTGAGTGCAGGGAGCAGTGCCAGGCCAGAGTCCAGATGTGCACATACAGGAAAGAGGATTAAAAGGCAAAGAATCCCCAAAACATATTGCTCCATAGCGTGAAGGCAGCCTGCAGAGAAGTGATTTCGCCGCCTCTGCCAAGTTAATGATTTTAAACATTCATCTCCTTCCCCCATCCTCATGCAGGATATTTAAGTGGTGTCACCAGGATTTATCCTTCTCTGAGACTAAGCATGTTGTGCAACATGATACAAATTACTTTGAGAACAGCAGAAGTTTTACAAAAAAAATCCCAGTACATACATTTTGTCTGAAACATTAAAGATGTAGATGTATATTGAAGGAATGTTGCTACATGTGCCTCCACATATGCATCTCTATATTTGAAAGGCTCAGGAGGCCAAGAGAGAGCCAGAGAGATTATCCTTACAGCCGAGCCTATAAATGCTTCATCTTAGAAATCCTTTGCTACCTGCCAGTAGAGAACAATAAAACTGTAAAAAATCATTCATAAAAGATGACAAGTACTTACTACCAGGTTTGCTTGCTCTGGGATTAATGCACTCCTGGGGGGGAGTCGTAGGTGAGCCCTCCTCCCTGCCGGAGCCCAGCGGACGCTCTCGCCGGGGAAGGGACGGGAGCTGGGCTGAGACACCCGCAGGAATCCCGCGGCTCCGGTGCTCCAAGCCCGGCATGTGCCCGCAGCCCGCGCCGCTGGGCTGGCTCGCTGCAGCGCCGCTACCTCGTCTCTCCGGAGAAGCAGGTTTCCCTCCTCTCCTTCTCCTCCTCCTTCTCCGCCTACTTCACCTCCCCCTGTGGAGGATGCCGCGGTACCCCCCACTCGTGCCCGCCCACGGGCTTCCCTCCGCGTCCCGGGGCGCAGCCGGCAGGGAGAGCCCCACGGCTCCGGGGAGCGCTGCCGGAGCCGCCTCGCCCCGAGCTGCCCAGTCCCGGA
>WBNO01028040.1:1132-11622 GCA_013400575.1 Peucedramus taeniatus
CTACCTAACATTCACTTAAAGAACAGTCTGACTGGACAGTATTTTGTAAACTAGTCCTGCTCTGCTGGAATAAGGATGGTGACAGGTATGGAAACTAAGAACAAGCATGCAGAACTCTCAACTAATGCTTTGTGTAACTGGCCTCATTCTAATGAAAGAGCAATGGAAGTGTAAATTCTAAAACAGATGTAACAGTCTCAATCCTTGGTACTTAAGATAGGGTTACCCCTCACTTAGAAACTGCTAGTCAGAAAGCCAGTATCTTCCACTGAACACCTGGAGCAACTGACAGATTTCTGATTATTTATTAGCTAAAAACAGTTAACCAAGCTAACGAAAAAGATTCAGATGCTCAGGTTTTTCAGGAGTTATATGGGAAGCTTGACTGACCAGCATTGCTCCCAGTGGGGAAAAAAACCCAGTCAGGCAGCACATAGAAAAGAAAACACAGCACAAAGACATGTTCACCATGTTCAAGACACCTCAGTCTGCCTAACACCTTCTTAGCATTTTCTTTAAAGAACTAACTCAAAAAATGAATATTATCAGGGAACAATGACTAGTCACTGCTGTTGACAGCAGTTCAGAAATTTTAGCAGACATATTAGGTACTTTACTTCTTGGTTATAAAACAGGAATGAATTATAAATTCTATGAGCAAATTTGCCATAATTGCCACTCTAGTGTCTTTACAGTCATAACTTGAAAAAGCCTACTAAGCCATTAAATGGCATCCAGAAGTTACTTAGAACAGCAGGAGATAAATTGCCCAGACAAAACAAAGTCACTTCTTAAAACTTGGGATTCCTTGGAATCAAACATGAACAGCTACAATCATTGGCTACTCACCTCAATCAAAGGAAATCCTTTGTAGGTTTGAAGACAAGAGACCAAAACTTAAGTGCTTTGACTACATTACCTTCTCTACAATTATACATTTAAAATACAGTAGCAAATGCCTTTGGCATCCACTTCCAGAGATTTCAAAAGAGATTGCACCAAACACTGAACATTAATGTTATCTTAAGCTGAAATTAAAGACTGTTGTACTGTGATTGCAGCAGAGCAATTTTAAACAGAAGAAATTTATAGTTGCAATTAACATGTCAACTGAAGGATTAGCTATGTGTCTCTGCCATCAGCTTGTATTTCTGTCTTGCACACTGCTTTTATAGAGAAACATTAAACAGTGTGGGTTTTTTGAATATGTGCATATATATATTGTATATATAATTATTTAAAAAGCCATTTTTACTTTAATTCTTTTAAAGGGAGAATCATCCACTCATCCTTCCAACTCTTCCATGTAGTATGATGTATTAACTAAGTTAGCAAGACTTAATCAGGAAACTTACTCAGGCAACTGATTTCAGCTTAGCTGTAAATCCTTTCTTTCAAGGTGGTACACTTACAAAGGATAAATAGGAGATTTGTTTATGAAGATTAGCACTACTTTATTGTCTTACATGAACACAGTTTTCTTGACAAATCTCTAAGCTTACTGCATGAAGGCTACATCCCTCTGAAGCAGCTTTGACATGTGATAAAGCAGCAAAGTTTTGTTGACATCTACAGGTATGCAAGACCAGTATCCTATCAGAAATATAAATAACATTTGCTTTCCCTCCCTACCGAAAACATTAATTAAAGAATGAGAGCACTTTGCAAAATAACTTCTTCACATTGTTACATCCTGATTCATACATCCCTGCTAAGTACAGGAGGGTATGAAAAAGCTGATCATGAAAATTAGAAACAAATGAGAAAAGGCCTTTGTTCAGTAGCTTTGCAGTGGGGATGACCCACAATGCTTATGGTCTGCCCTTCCAGAAATTCTGAAGCTAAAATAAGGCCTTCCTGTCAAGGAGTAGTCAACATGGCTTGCCACTGTAAAAACTAAACAGAAAAAAAAACCCGAAAAAGCCCAAACTTCCTTTTCCAATCTCTCCAGTTCTGGTTAACAGAAAGCTGCAGGAGGAATGACTTCCTCCACAAGTGTAGGGGCAACCAGTTCCTTCAGTTTAAGGGAAAGAAATGCACACATTCTAACTTCAGACCTCAAGACTGCACCTTCATTTCTGCACTGATGTGTACAACCCTTCCCAGAACCACCACTGCACTCTGAATGATCTAGGGAAGCAATTATTCCTTACTGTGCCCTGAATGCAATACTCCTTTAGATATCCATTCTCCTGGAAGGAGAAAGCACACTTCACAGGAAAAGTGGATCCAGGCTCTGAACACGGGTAGTT
Organism: Peucedramus taeniatus; assembly: GCA_013400575.1. Taxonomy (NCBI): domain Eukaryota; kingdom Metazoa; phylum Chordata; class Aves; order Passeriformes; family Fringillidae; genus Peucedramus; species Peucedramus taeniatus. The sequence continues at coordinate 3,385 of WBNO01028040.1, forward strand.
TTCACATGAGTATCTGAAACACAGAAGCCTGATACACTCCAGAATTAAGCAGATGCAGCACTTGATTGCATAAGAGCTGAAGTAAATCCAATTAGCAAGCCTCCTGTAGAGAAGTTTTGCATACTCAAGTGTAGTCCAAGAAATACAATGTTCTGCTATTAAGTACAAAAGAGAATCTGTATCAGTCTTGTCAAGAAGTTATTTTGGACACATCAGATTTCCAAGTCATCATAGTTCAACCCCAGCAGCCCAGCCCCAAGCAGCCACTCGCTCATTCCTCCACCAGTGGGACTGGGGAGAGAACTGAAGGGTAAAAATTCTCATACTGAGGTGAAGACAGGTCACCAGGGAAAGCAAAAGCCACACACACAAGCAAAGCAAAACAAGGAATTAATGCCCTGCTTCCCATGGATGAGTGTTCAGCCCCCTCCAGGAAAGCAGGGTCCCATGACATCACAGTGACTTGGGAAAATAAACATCACTCCCAATGTCCCCTTCCTCCTTCTCCCCCACTTTTTGTACTGAGAATGATGTCACAAGGTTTGGAACATCCCTTGGGTCAATGTGAGTCACCTGTCCTGGTTGTGTCCCCTCCCGTGCACCCCCAGACTCCTCACCAGTGTGGCCACAGGAGGAGCAGGAAAGGCCTTGGCTCTGTGCAAGTCCTGCTCAGCAAAACCAAAACTTTTTTGAATTACCAACCTTGTGTCCAGGTCAGAGCCAAAACACAACCCCACAGCAGCTACTGGGAAGGAAATTAACTCTACCTCAGCCAAAACCAGCACACAAGTCATAGATTCTCCACCCCAAACCAAAAGTTAATTTCAGGCATTTCTTGCTCTTAACAGCTTTTTGTTTTCATCTACTTCTGCAAAACATGCTGCACTTTCTATTCAAGTAGGAGACAGGAGGAAATGACCCTATGCAGCAATAGTAATACCCTAATAAAACATCTCATTTCTATAAAAAGTCTAGCTCCAATGTAGTATGTTCCTGAAAAATTACACTTTACCCGCTGGCTTACAACAGACTAAAAAGCCCATCAAAATAATCCTAAAAAAATCCTTTCAGTACCACCTGAATTTTTAATGACATCTTCTGAAGTGGTGAATGCAGCTACAGCACAGCCCCTGAGCCAGCACTGAGCAGGGCTGGTACATTCACACAGAACAGCACTCACTGGCACTGGCACAGCACCACATTTCAGCCAAAGTTGCCAAACTGCTCCCAGTTCAAAAGCAGTATTACTCAGAATAGTCTTAGGAGTCTCTGCCATGTAGACTGACAGACCAAGTTGACTTGCATCACAGTTCCTTCACAGCTGAAACAGACAGAGCTATTTTCTTTGAATTTAAAGAAACCCAAACAACTGAATCATCTGAAGCAGGAGCAGTGGATTCAAAGAAGGGAAGTTAACTAACAAAATGAAGATGCAAGAGATAATACTTCTTATTAAAATGGAACTGCAATTTAATTTTCAGAATTTCTTTACTTTTTTTATCACCTTATCCTTAAATCAGTCAAGTTTACAAGGCACAGATAATACATCCAAGGTAACTTTTTAATGCATAAATGAAATGTCAGTAAGTTTGTCAGGTATAATCAGTAGGGTGAAGTGCAGAAATAAATCAGACTGCTCATGCACCTAAACTGCAAAAACTGGATAGCTTCCAAAACTCTGAAAGGCAAATAATTTGAAGTCAACTAATTTAAAAAATTCTTAATAGCCACCAATGACCATAGTGTGACTGCTATTACCTCTACCAAGAAGTGGGGAAAATGGGTTTGTGGGTGCTCATGAATGAGTATTATATGAAGCTTTAGGAAAAAATCTGAAGAATTCAACAGAAGATGTAGTACACTGGTTTAAATTACTCCAAGATACTGATCTTGCCAAGCTCCTCCCCTCCAAGAATGTTCTTCAAGAATGAAAATCATTTGAGGTCTGATCAAGTACAGTACCCAAACAGAAAAAAGTTAAGCTGAAGATGAATTCTGCAGCCTTCCTCCTTAACCAGTTCTGAAACAGTCCACTGGGAGTCTGACACTTCTTGTGTAATGTTAATAAAGAGAAAAAAAAAGGAAGCGTGATTTTCATCTTCATATCACTCATGAAGTTTTACTTTGTACATTATTTGTACAGTAGCACATGCATATAAAATTTTAAAGTAAATGAATATATTTATATTAGGAGTGCACACTCAAACATTTTTATTGATGCCTGTGTGCAGTGAAAAGACTGTGGAGATCCCTTAAATATTGGATCAGGGAACTGAATAATCACATGCAGTGCAAGATCTTGCAGTTGAGGGGGTGTTGGCTTTCTGTAAACCAGATCAGATCTGTATCAGATCCAACTAAGATCTGTGACAGCAAAAAGTTCATCCCTTTCAGCAGCAGTCCACACTTGTGCTGTGAGCTATACAAGCTGCTAAAGGTTCAGTTATTTCCAGCTTCTCTGGGACACGGGAGAAAAAAAAAAGTATTAAGAACAGTATTAGCAGTTTGCTGAACACAGGTCATGTTTTTTAGCATTCCATGGATGTTCTGGACTCAAGACTTATCAAAGATTCAAAAGATACAAGCATCAAGCAACATAAAAATAAAGATACAAATTATACAAGGTCTTTATAAAATACAACCCCTGGAACACTAATATTATTTACTGCTGCAAACAGAGCAGTACACTAATTTTTTTCCTTGATAAAAATAGTTGTGCTTAAGTGGGGTATCAGGGTAAGCAAAGTGAAAATTCTCGACAGAGGTTGAAAAAGCATAAAAACATTTCTCTGCATGATGCAAGTAAAGCCTCACTGAGTACAGGTGCATTAAGGTCACTGCTGTTTAAAACTGATGAAAGAACAGTTACCAATTATAGGCTTCTGGGACTTACAACAGCACTGAGACCAAGACTAAGAGATCTTCTCTTGTTTAATTTTAGTACAGTGAACTTCAGAAAGAAGATTCAAATTCTGCTCACATATATGAAGGACAGCAAGAAGGAAATGTAATTTAGATTAAAAAAAACAGGGACTGAAGAAAGAAAGAGATCTCCAGATTGTAAACAAGATTCAGCAAGGTGGTGCAATAAAAACTATCTGCAAGAGGGTCTCCGTCTTCTGCAAGAGGGAAGGAAGGAACTTTTTAAAGACAGACCTTACATAACAGGGTCAGCTAACTGGGTATCTTACAATCATCTTTTAGCCTTTTATGTATCTTTAGCTGAGTTCTGCTTTTGTTACAAGCTAAGCAAACATAAACCACAAACTGAAAGAAAGTAAAAGCAAACAAATATTAGAAATGCAGCAGTTGTTCAACATTCTCAAGACAGAATGCAATTTTTTGTTAGAAAGCAGTGCCATACAGAGACCTTTTCACTGTGCTTATGTTAAACAATTGAAGTCATCAGGTCAGAGGAAAAAGTGCAGTGTTTGAGAAAATACTTAATAAAGCCCAAAAGACAACTGAAAACAATTAGAGTCATCCAACTTGAGTAAAAACAAATTCTAAAAAATCCCTCAATTTGTATCAGTACTACCAGTAATTGCCTTTTTTCTTACACCTGTCTCCAAATTCAGATGACAGGTGCACAGAATTTCGTGTGGGAGGAAGCAAAGCACACTTGTGTTTTTAAATACCTTGGGATCTCTTTTTGTTTTGATTTATAATTTGATCCGGATGGGGGTGGGGTGGAGGTGGTGTAAGGATCCTCCTCTGAGATCAGTACCTTACCCTGTCAGTGCTCCCGGTGAGTATTTAACAAACAGCAGAGCTGCCAGCAGAGGGCTTGCTTCACACCACATCCACTCACCACAGCGAGGGACTGCACAAAGATCAAATCAGAACCACTGATATACAGAGAGATGTAGTCTTAAGGAAAAAAAAACCACCCCAATTCACTCAATGCTACACAGAAAAATCCTAAATTATTTCAGGCGGTTACAGTGTGCAGGTCTGAATGCCCCTAACATATACACTTGTCAGAACAGTAAGGTCTGTGATATTATGACATGGTATTGATGAACTGAGGAGCACAAAGGCATGAGCAGTATTTCTACAGGCTGTGTCTTTATGTACAGATGTAGCAGACCCATGAAAAGCTGTTAGGAGAAAAAGAAAAGAAAAGAATACTTTTAATCTTCCCATGGTCTGAAGAGATCCCCCTCAAGAGGACAGGGGACACCACTGCAACAAAAACCTGCATGTCATGGTATGCTGACTTCCCTCCCACTTCTTTTCTAATGAACATCCTCTCACCTCAACATCTCTGGAGACCAGAGCTCCTGCAACACATTCTCTTTACAAGACAGCAACTGCAGCAGCATCACCAAATTCTCTCTCTCATCTCTCTAAAGCAGAGAGAAATCAATACAAACCAACTGAGTAAGGAACAGATTGATCACCTTAGTTATCTGCAGCCAATGACATACTAAGAGAAGACCCCTCACCTGCAGTTTAATATGATCAACCAAGACCAGTGTTATGCAATTCATCCACCTCAGAGTACTGCAGCATCACTCAGCTGTGTTTCCACAGCTAGTTTCAAGAACAATCCCTTTCCTACAAGAAAAGCCACTGCTGGAATGACCACACAAACACCTTATCCCCCCACTAGGACTGCAGGACAAACCCTTGTGAAGTGGGACCCCTCCAGTACATGTGTGTGTGTGTCTTCCTCAAACAGTCACTCCTCTTCCAACACTGCTTTTCTGTGAGAACAGAATCAGTAGAAGTGTTAGACAGACGAAGCTTCTAAACAAAGCTAAAGGAAAAGAAAATCTGTTCTATAACTGGCACTGGCATCAACAATGCTCCAGTGTTGCCTCACATTTATCTACCTATTAAAAGCAAACAGAATAGCACAAACTCTTAGCTGCTGAATAAAATAGCTGCATTCAAAGCAGCGAACCATACCGCTGGTAAACAGTTTTGGATCATTCTTTACACAAAGTATCTGCCACTCTTGATGGACTGGGTCAAGAGCAGAGGCACAACAATAGGCTGTGCAAACTTTATCTAAGGTACTAGGATGTACCAGCTGCCTTGTACAGACATGCTGTACCTGATAAACTGGTACAAAACCCACAGCTCAAGAGCAAGGATAATTCTTCTAGTTACCAAAAGTCAGTAAGATACCTTCCCAAATGCACAGCATTACTCAGCAGCAGAGACCTGCTAGTCAGCAGGAACTGAAGTCACTTTGAGAATGGAGACAATAAGCCCCCTGGAATCAGTTAAAAAAAAAAAGCACAACAGCTTTGAGAACATCTTCCACATAAATGTACAGCACCATCTTGATTTAAAAGCTATCAGGGCTTTGTGTTCACAAACCAAGTACATAATCAGAGATGGGATGTACTTCATACTCCCGTGAGATTGACATGAGATTGCCAGGAATGCAGGTATCCAACGCTATCAGCATGCACAGCACACCCAAATTAAAAGCTTTTGTGTTCACAGCTGTATCTGGAAAGTATTTTGCTAAGCTGGAAGCAAAAATAATGGCTTCCTTTCTTCTTATAAGCATAAGTAGCTGCTAACACCATAATTGCTTTGGACATTAAACATCCTACAACAGAACACTTGAGTTACTCCACTGAACTTCAACTTAAAATTCTGAAGTTTATACCGCGACCTTTCAAAAAAAATTAATACATAATATCAAATGCAACCAAAATTCCATATTCCACCCCAATATTTATTTTATGGGGGGAGGGACCCAAGCAGACAAGACATGATTTTAAAAAAAGAAGTATCTTCACATGTACATCTATCCACACTGCAGAACAAATTAATGACATTTAAGAAATTAATAATTTGACTTAATTAATGCTCACTATGAAACCGTTTTGATAATGATCCTGTAATTAGTTTGTCTACCACTCCTCTATGCCACAGACTACAAAGAAAATTCCTTGCCACGAATTTCTTCTTAATAAAGAAATTACAATTTCAGAAATTGTAGCTCCAGAATATGTTATACTCTGCACTGAAATATCTTAATGGTGTCAAAGAGCTTTCCACAGTGCTGCAACACTAACACACTGAAAAAGCTACCTGCCAACCTTAGAAATTCGAGAAATATTCTGCTTACAAAGCTGAGTATCCAACACCTGGTCATCCCATCACGGACCAGGAGTCAGAAATTTGGGGGAGCAGGATAGAAAACCAATGTGGTTTCACATGTACTATGAGCACACATATATGTGCTTTATAGTTTACCCAAGTGCAAACACATGGCAGTAATTGCCAATTTCGATTTCATACTAACTTAGACCACAGATCATCCTTTAGCTCCATCAAAAGGGGACCTGGAAGGCAGGAGTAATTTGCATTTAAGGTTAGTAATTAAAATCTGACATCTAATCTCAAACGTCACAAACAAGTATCTTTGTAATACACCAACCAGTTATTTCTACTGGAATAATTCCACAGTCAGTGTCAAAAAATACACTTAAACAATCACCACTACCCCCCCAAAAAACCCCAAACCCCATGTATCACTGCTGATGCACCGAGCAGCTTAAAAATGGTGTGAAACAGGTAAATCTGGAAAGAACACTCATTTCCTCACGGATAAGGATTTCCTCACCTATAAGGAGTGAAAAGTGGGATAAAAAAAAAAGTTCTGGGAACAAAATATTCACTTCCTTGGAACGTGGCTCATGTGTTTCTTTATTTCCCTAAACCCAGCAGAAAGACCTGATTTAAAACACAGGCTTCTGAGCTTAGCCATACACCAATTTTCAAACTGTGAGAAAACAGCACTGCAAGAGCTTAATCTTTATCTGGAGTTAGTTTAGTGATGACAGTTTAAAAAAAAAAAGTGTAGGAAATTAATTCTACGTTCAGCTAAAGCTGGTCTTCTAGCCAAGCCAGCCTGCAATGCAAAGAAGGCTCTCACTGTCAACTCGTCTCAAATAACACACGGACTCGTAGTCCAAAATAGAAAAAAGCTTGAGACGCACAGCTCCGAAATTTTTCAAGCCCTGACCGCAGGGGCCACCGAGCAGCCCTGGGAAGGCTGGCTCAGGATCTGTGCCCGGGCAGATGCAGCAGCATCCGACCCGGATCCCATCGGATCCAGCGGGCTCCGCACAGACAAACCTCCGGCCGCTACCAAAGCGAGAGCATCCTTATTTATTTATTTACTTTTTTTTAAGAGTCTCAACCAAATGTTTTCACTCCCCTCCCCAGAATGATTCCCACGGCGAGGCCCCGAATCAATTCCCTATCCGAATCAATACCCTATCTGCTGGAGGCGATTTGGAAGCGGAAAACCTGTAAGAGACCCCTGCTCGGTGACGGGGAAAACACACCTACGGCTCTAAACACCTCTCGCACTGGGGGACCATCTCCCAAAAGCACGTGTGTGTGGGGGGATGGATACCACTGCGTCACGAAAAGACAAAAAAAAAAATATATAACAGAACTGAGACGCAAGCTATGCACCCGCGCTATTTGCGCCTGCTCGCGCCTCCGCGAGCTTTCGCCTTTTTTTTTTTTTTCCTTTTTTTTAAGCTTTTCTACCGACACGCTCCGAGAGGAGCCGCCGCACCCCCGGCGCCGGGGGCCGCTCTCACCTTGTCCAGCTCATCGTGCAGCTCGGCCAGGCTGGGCCGGAGCAGCTTCTCGCCCAGGTCGGCGGCCGTGTGCCGGTAGTGGTCGATGCGGGGCACGGCGTCCATGGTGTTGTGGCCGAAGGTGCGCAGGTAGTAGGTGTTGGTGTGGGTATCATAGTAGTAGTGGTGGTGCCCGCCCGAGTGCAGGCTGCCCTCGCTCATCACCGTGTCGCCGCCGTTCTGGACGCCGCTCACGTTGCCGCCCTCCGAGCTGCCTCCCCCGGGCTCGCCGGGGCTCTCGCCGCCGGCCGACGGGTCCACGAAGTTCACCCGAAACCTGCCCTTGGCTTCCTCGCCTCCCTTACCCGCCGCGCCGATGTCCCCGCACGACTTGCGGGGCCCCTCGGCCACCAGGTCCACCTGGAAGCGGCTCTGGCTCGGCGTGGGACCCAGCGGCTTGCCCAGCGCATCCTTGGAGCCCTCATCCCCCGCGGAGCCCGCCGCCAGCTCCTTGCCCTCCATGCCTTCCCCTCGCTCTGCGGCCGCCACTGCTCCGAACGCCCCTCCCGACCGGCGGCTCCGCTGCTTTAAGCGGCCGAGCAGCGCCCCGGGGCTGCCGCAGACACAGCGCCGCGCCCCGCCCCCGCCGCAGCGCCAGGTGACGGTGCCTCCGGTC